>JAHZMW010004148.1:0-53070 GCA_027743745.1 Alloscopus bannaensis | reverse complement strand
CAATCTGATGATTGCTGATTAAGGGGGTGGGTCGGTCAAAAAATTACAATTTTATGCTGACGTAATATATTTACGTTCCCTCATCGTTGTGCGACGTGCAGGGTACATTACGCACTACTAGGCTCATTGATTGCGGGCTTGCATGATAGTGGTTGATTAAACGTTACGTAGGTAAATTGTTTGTGTCATCATCAAGCTTCACAATCAGGTTAAATATTTTCATTGGCATTGCCAACGTCAGATCAGAGGTATCCAGTCGCGTAACATATTACCCCAACTCTTATTAGTTTAGACATTTCAGTGTAGCTTGGTGGAGTTTCACATAGTGTTACATTGCATCAATTGCATGTATGTATTTGAATGGAAAGTCTAGTGAATTTGCAGTGATCTAATATGCTAAAACATTATGGAAATTGATATCCAACAATGGCCGTCCGTTCGCATCATAACTTATAAAAATCACGTGCCGCAAAGTTGTAATTTCCACATTGAGAACTTTAAGCCGAAAGTTAGGCGTTAAGAAAAGTCGACAGGTCATGTCAGCAGACTTGAGCAGACTTTTAATTTCAGGCTCGTTACTGCAAGCCACTCCGCTTTTACTCAACGAGTTTTTGGGAGCAACTCCATTGCATGAAGTGCAAGCATCATGCAATTAATGATGCATGTTGGAACGAATGGTGCTGCATGGACTATAATATGAGCTTTTATTTCTATCACAAAATCACAGTCGTGACAGGGTTTGGCAGTTTAAGAAACCTTAAAATTAACAGTTTTAGACAAAAGATTGACAGCAAAGGAGCGCACAAGGCGACAACTCCATGAGTATATAAATACAGCGTAGTCACTTTTTACCTTTATTTCATCGTACAAAAATAACACTTTTTTGTATTTTGTACAAAAGTTTCTTTAAAATCAGATTGCAAAAACGAGTTTTTTCTCGATTCAATTGGGTATGGAGGTCAGCATACATGCATATTGTACTCTTTACAAAGCACAGGCCCTGTGCCACAGGGACAGTTCAAAGTGCACCCTGTAATAAGGAATATTTTAGCGTTTTATAAAGACACAATCAACCATATTGTTTCATTGACTCTGTGACCCAGACGAATAGAAATTATTATTTTTTAAGAAAAAGGTTCAAGAACAAGTTACTGAGTTGACTTTTGTGCCTATTTTAGTCTCCTGGTCTAGTCCACGTCAACCATTGACCACGATTGAATAAATCGTGCTACATATAAAAACCGCCAGATGCTCTTTAATTTACGAAGAAAACTCATTTCCACGCACGCCTCATGTCTCCTCTTATCTTTCTAATTCTCCACTTAATCCTTCAGGGTTAATATTAAATGTACAAATCCTTCTAAAAGATTGCATATTATTATTGTTTTGCTAGTCTTACAAAACTGAAGGAGATAAATGAACACTTATTATCATCACGCCATGAGAGGATGATTGAACTGTGCGTTGGTGGCATACAAAATTTTCTAAAGAATTAAACTTTCCATTTGAATCCTTCTTTCTTATACAATACCATACTTCACGGTGTACCATGTACGATTACACAGTAGAACAGACGAGTCCTCAAAAACAAGCCTTCAGACGAAACATTTTACAAGCGTTTTGTGCCTGTAATTTCTGCTTCTCTCTTCTGTTCATCTGATAAACTCTGTCGGAAGAAAAGCTTTAATGGAAAAGAGGCTACTATTGTGCTTTTCGAATCGTGTCTAGTTCATTTAGACAGGGGAACACACAACGCAAGTTTATTTTAGTGCGGTGGTCGTGTCGTCGTGTACACATTTTGTCGTTTTCGTCTTGTCGGTCTTCCTTTCTGAAACAGAGAAGTACATTATATATGCATACATATATCTTGAAGAAAGCTTAAGCATATATCTACTCGTTTCACATTGTTTTACGTTACCGGCTTTTTCTCTTCGTGTAAAGAAAGGAGACGTATGGCAAAACAAGTTTTAATACTCTCACGTTTCCACTCCCACATATTGTAATTGCGAGCGTGTGTATTTGGACAAGAGTTAAAAAAGTAAACAATTCAAATCAAAAACTCACAGTTCTCTTCGTTTTGATTACATAGAAAAATCATGACGCGTAGGTACTACTCGAATTTTGAGACAAAGGGCAATTTATCAGCTCAATTCTGCACATCAATATCATCATTAGGGCGAAGACAAAGATTTCTGGATGATTAGTCTTAAATAGCTCCAGGAAATCGGAAAGAGTTTATAAATGAAAATGTTTACTGAGAAATAGGGATACAGAACACACACCCATTCAGTAGATCACAATATGCATTGGAAACCGCATTTGTCAGTTTAAAAATAAGACAATCATCGTCACGTCATGGATAAGGTGATGTCGTGCGTGGTGCGATACAGAATTACAAACTCCACTCAAGTTCCCTATGAAATGCATCGTTGCACTTAACACGCGAGAGAGACACAGAGAAACGAAAGAGTTTGACATATTTCAACTTTCAACCTTGCATCCTGCCCTGCTCCTCCTTATATAACTTTCTACGTTTTCTGGAGATGGAAAGAAAAGTGCAGTTTTGTAAACATCCCAATTCCAACCGAGTTTCCAACTCCAGCTACACATTTCTCAGTTGCGTTCCACATAAATTTGAAAGCGAGAAGTACTTCGGAATACGATGAGGTGACAAAATACACGTTTGAGAAAGGCTTGTGTCAAATCGAGTGTGAGTGGGTAAAAAAATCTCTTAAAAAATGTTATTCTACCGGGTGGCAAATGTTACTTGAGACATTTTATCCAGTTCAAGTTCTTTACATGCAGAGCCCATATTTTTTTTTACATTTGCACATGCACACGACATGTCAATGAGAAAATTACAGTTAAATGGAACGAGCTCTTGAACGAATTCAAACGGATTTTAGGACGGTATTAGAGGATTGGTTTTACTAAAGCCTATATAGAAGTCATCTCGTCACTCTGATATGTGTGACATGAAGATTACATCAGATTTTTAATGTCACCACACACACGAAAATATGGCAATGCCAATCGCGAAGCAGTAAAAAGTATTCACGGTAACCCTTCATCTTGCGAAAAAAAAGTATCTGGCACGATCTACTTATTACTCAAGCCTGGTTCTATAGCGTACGAATGGTGATGGCGTGGATGATAAAATACTCGTAAAACTGTCTCTCTTTCTTCTTTTAGAATATAACAATAATCACCTAATCATTTAAAAAGCGATTTTCCATTTCATACACACCAAGCACAACAGATAATAGGAGAATACAGCTTTAAGTAGGTATTTCGCAAGGGAGAGCGAAAAAAAGACGCATTTGACGTCCTAAAGAATTCTATGGACAAACACCAGTGTATCTTAAGAAATTGAGCTTTTTAAAAATTAATGTCCCTATCGCCTGACCATTTTGTACTTTTCTAGCTCAACAACAACACAACACCAGAGATATTCGCAGTAGACCATTTTATACAACGACAAGAAATACAATAATCCTCTTTCTGCAATCTCATCAATCTAATTCGTAGCATATCGGAGCAAGAAAAGCGTGACATTTATATAAAATGACATTCTCATCAAAACCAAAGTTTGAGTGCCTCCAACCAACATTTACACACAAAATTACACTCCATTTGTGCACCCAAGATTTTATACACGTTTTACATGATGATTTCACAGGTAAAAAAGAGGAATACCGCTTCGTCATGAAAAATGAAAACCATAATGATTTTCTTCCATTTCCTCTCACCAAATCCTTTTAAGCCACCACAGAGCTAAATAGTCTCTAAAAATCACTTTAGAATCTTGATGTTTTTTTTTGAAATTCTCACAAAAGTCACAAAACAAAGTGAACACACTCAATTTAAGCATGAAAAATAAGGCACGGCAAACCAAGGCGAAGGAGGATAGGTTATAGGATTTTTCATTTGACAAATGCGAAAGAAAAAAGTTTAGAACACACGAAAAGATGAGACGAAAAGTATATGTGATCTGTGCATATATCCTTTTGGTTTGGATTTAGGTACCGTTTTTGTACCACGTTATGACGCTCCATCCGTAGTATACTCACATACAGTAGTGTGTGTAGGCTTATCTTGGCGTATGGAGTGGAGTGTGTAATGTAATGTGGTGGTAAGGAATTAGAAGCTTTTCGTGCTCTTCTCTCTCCTCCACACAGAGAAACACACTTGATCCTTTTTTTCTGACCAGTTGACGATCAGACTTGGTCTGAGTGAGATGCACAAAGAGATGCGTCAATTTTCTCACCCTTTTTCATAGCTTCGATTTAACATCCCTTTTTCCTCTCTATACTTCATAATTACAGCGTGCTGAAGTTGCTACTTTTTCATTCAATTTGAGTTCATTTTGTTTTGTGGAGCCAGAAAGTAAACTGTGTTGTGCATTCTGGTAAAGAGGCAAATAGATTTAGTGTCTTTTAATGTGAGTCTGTGGCTCACAATTTGAATGAAGATCACACACGCAGAAGTTCTGGACGATTAAACTTTGGCTTCCTTGTCGGTGGGGTTATGGACTGTGAAACTGTTTCTGCAAATTATTATCCAGGTCGCCAATTATTGAGGCAGAGTCTGAGCGAGTGTGTGTGTGTTCCAGTTTGAGAATTTTTGTGATGTGACGAGTTGTGCATAGATAAAAATTGTGGACTTCTTTATGCATAGTGTCTATATCGGCAGTTTGTGCGCAAATCTGGTTGCGTGTGGTTATTGATGCGTTGTGCTGATTGATGGTGGGACGTTAGTAAGCGTTGACATTTTCAATGTGTGTGTTCTCCGTAATTCAAAAGACATTTAGTCAATACGTGTATGTATTTAACAGCAGTTTGTGACGTTAGCTTCTCGTGTGTATAGAAAATAGCAAAGAAACTGAAAGAAAAACTGGAGTTATTTTTCTCCAGATAGAAAACTGTACGAGACTATGAGACTGTAAGTTCAATGTGAAGATTGACTGTTTTGTGCCATTAACAAGAAATTAAGTGACTTCTAATAAATCTATAATTGGATAGGTAATAGGTAAAATTGCTACAGGCAGGAGATAAGTTATCTTTGGTCAACGTATCACGGTAAGCAAAAAGTTTACACAAGTACTTTATGTTTTAGTCTCAAACATTCAATTTCACATTTCAAAAACCATTTGGATTGTTTTGCATGCATTTGCATATATGATGATGATATTTGGTGTGTGAGGTGAAGAGGTAAACAAATTGTCACGTTTCACAGGCCGCTGACTGGCATTGTCAAAACAATGATGTATTCATAAGCATCAAGCATAGGTCATCATTTATCATCATTGCATTACCATTATACATATCATATTAGCAAATTTGTGATTGTTTACGCTCATCCCTAGTAATTTCAGTTGGCTTTGTAAAATCAGCCTAGGCCACATCTTTCTCATTCTATTATCAACAGCAAGACACCTTGAAACAAAAGTTTGATGTCATTCTTTTTGCAGAGCAAGAAAGGGTGCTCTTTAAAAAATTTGAATATTAGCCTATTTGATTGCGCAGTCGTCATAAAGCTATTTCGCAAGGTTCGTTAGATAGAAATGAAATAGAAATTAGTGCACACTACATCCATAAATAAATATGAATTACTCATGATAACTGAACAAACACACATCAAGGGCGCAGGTGTTCATTCATTAACGTATTTATATGCACGCCTCACAACTTCCACGAAGATGGTGAAAAATGTTGTATTCCACGAAATGCAAGTGACGACTTTGATCAGACTAACTGTTCTGAATTTGGTAATGGCCCTGCCCTTGAAATTCTGAGCTGAACACACAAAAATCCAAACCAACACACCTGTGTGAACTCCTGACTTTTGAACTCCTCATTGACTTATAGACTTACGGTAAGGGATTCCCAATACCATTTCTTAGCCTTGAACTCCTCCGGAAAAAAATTGAATAATTCAAGGGCAAGAAAAACGGAGCGAGGGCCAACGACGCAGGTATACATATAAAACGATCAAAAAAGATTTTCGTGTGCTCACAATGTTTAAATTACGTAGAGTACCTGTTGCAATGATGATACTCTTGTGTGCGTGTGAACTATTGGAGAAGATTTGGAGAGATCCTTGAGAGCCGAAAAGAGAGGAAAAAAATTACACGAGTTTTTAGATAAGGTGGGGTTAAGGATGCATCGTGTTTTTCATGATTCTCTCTCCTATGATCACAGACAAATCATTACGCTTCCTAGTTTTTGTTGAATGTGAGCAAAGCGTTGTGCTCGTGAAACTGCACCTTTTCGTACTCCCAGAGCATAAGTATGTAATAATGTGTTATGCAGTTGGACGCATGTGAAATCATGGGAATCTCTAGATGTGGTAATTTAGTCAGTGTGGGAGTGTTTGGATAAAAGAGGTGACGATATTGACGATCCTTGCTACGTTCAGAACTTGGTGAGCACGTTGTTGAAAAATATATCTGAGCTCCAAACACCTTTCAGTTTTATTCGTGTTCAACTTTAAGAAAAAAATTAAGAACAAAGGTGAGAGACCCGGAGCTCGGCTGGATTCACACATGTACAATTAAGTATTCATGATGATGATTATGTTGTATAATAATCATATATCCGCGAGTTGTGCGTTTTACACGTATAACCAATTTGAGGAAACACTTGTACATTTGTTTACAAAGGGGGTTGAGTTCTCAAGTAATAATACTGTGACTCTTGCTTGGTGCACGCACATCTCACGCATTTTCGATGAACCATCATCTCGAATCAGCATTTCGTTTGTAATGACATATTATTCAATCTACAAGCCAATGCAATGAATCCATTCAGAATTGCTTTGTTTAAGTTTCAAATCTCAATCACTTCCTTCCTCTCACCAATCCAACATTTGAACATTCTGATGCACTCCGGATGATAAATGAGCACAGATCGCACAACCAGGAAAAATTGATCCCAATTAAATTTAAACGCAGTGATGATGACTAGGATGGCAGTGATGAATGATTGTGTCAACTGTTCACTTTTTAAATCTTTTTGTGTTAACACGCAAATACAATTAGTCTATGTCCAATTGCAGATTGCAACTGCACTGCAAGTTTATGTTTAATATATCAATTAATCAAAACAAGATACAATATTAGTCTTCACGCAGAAAAAAATATCCATAAGCTTTATTAGAGATTACAATGCAACGTATCTTTAATCTATACGTAAACTCATTATGTCTGTCATGTCAGGGAAAAAATGAGTAAGATACAATTTTTTCCCTTGCTTTACCAATAATTTCCTTGTTCATCTAGTTTTTTTCTTGCAATAGAAAAGCAATCATTTCCTATATAATCTATAAACGAAAATGATGTGGATATGTGTAAAAACAAATTGTTCTATATATCGTCCTCCACAAAAAAAAAACGATTCATTCGTGCGTACAATTTTTTTTTGAAAAGGTGATTGCCACACTCAGCACAAACGAGTTAACAAGTTCATCCAATCCAAAAGGTGGATCCAGAGGAAACGATGAGAACGCGTGAGAAACTTTATCAAATCATAAATGCGAGAAGACTACATGGAGCCAAGAAAATTGAGTGTAGCATGTTCTCCCATCTCAATTTCCATATTTTCATTGATTTTGTACTCACAGTCACAGTGACAATCGTAATCTCTACTGGTCTAACTACATTTACCATCGTGGTCATCAGAGATGAAGATCCCGTTCACTCTCAGTCAGTGTGTCTCTCTCTCGTTCACGCATTTGATTAAAATATTATAAAAATAACATCTCATTTTTCACTTTACACCTGCTCTCTCTCTCTTTTGTGTAATACAAATGCGGAACTCTGGTAGCAAAATAGCCAGCAGCAATGGCAATAACCACTGATGACTATGAATAAATATACGGAGATAAAAAGTATAAACAGGTAACTTGTTACAGTAATAAAAAAGGGATTTTTTTGTTTGGTAGGTGCAATTGTAGGCTACCCTCTTTTGTATGCTATACGGTGTGATGATGATGACGTGATTTGATCAGAGATACGTTTTTTATATTTCTTTACGGTTGACCATCTCATCACTTTTTCTCTCACATCTTCTTAAAACTCTTCAATGAATTTAAAGACCCACTATGTGTACCACCCGCAGGACATCACATTGTGTATCATTCAAATGTGTGGTGATGGAGTGGACTCTTGCCATAAAAAATTCATTGCTACCGTTGTTTTGTGTTCTTCTCATATGTTAATCGCGAGTTTTTTGCCTACTCTTTAATCTTCCTTTTCATTTCGGCAAGACTTTGAATCAAAAAACGAGCTCCCACGCTCTTCATCTACTAAGCCACACACATCGTACCCACATTTGATGATGTTATATAATCACTTTAGATTCTAGCGAAGCGACTACTCTGTAGCTGCTAAATACTGGGTTTTAAACGCATAGAAGAGTACAATCATCGTGAATGTTCATTCAGCATGTTTTGCGGTCAAGTGTTTAATTGTAGCCTGTAACTTTTCAGAATTGCAGAGTGAGCTGAAAAAAATTGGCTGGGTTCAGCATGTAAAAAAACGGGCGAATGAGTTTTGAAATATAATCATTGAAAATCTGTATATTAGCACGTCGAAAGGGTGACCTGACATCGTTTACTGTAGAAGTTTGTTCTTGTATATTATGTTGATGCATTTAGCTTTGCTTATGAGCAAGTGCACACAGTTTGTACTCCTCGGAGAAATCCTGGCTTAAATCCTACATCCGATTTATGAAAGCAACCTTGAAATCTTAATTTTCAACACAAGAGTTTTCCATTTTACTCTCTAAAAATACACCTATACCACACTCCTCTAGAATCCTTTCTCTCCTTTGTACTCGTCTGTCTTGGATATATGATGTGCATTTGTGTCACTTGCCGCAGTCGCACACACCACGCAGAGAAGATGACATAAATGATGTAGTTGAACTTTATACAATCCCATTGTCTTTTTGTGGAGAGAATGTTTAGATTAAAGTTTGTGAACTCCTTTTCCCTTTTACACACTTTTGTTGACCAAAATGGGTGATCGACACCGGCTGTCCATTTTACTCTCATTACGCGCATATTTCGTACTGTGACTATCACTTTACAGAGATATCCATACACAAGAAGAAAAACGAAGCCGCACCCTAAATACATAAAAGTTTAGGCCTTTCAATCATTTACCCCTGAGATTGATGACTTTTTTTCTCAAGTCTCCACCAACTTGCTCATAGTTATACACTTTGCATATTCATTTCATGACACACATTTGATTTGACTTGTTCACTTTTTTATATTTATTTCGCAATAGGAATCACTTAAAAATTAGACCAATACAGAATCGTTCCGTAATGTACTTTGAGAGATTTAACTTGGGAACGCTGATGGTGACTCATCCAAAGGCTTTTTTACTTCGTGAGAAAAAATGCGCCTTTTAAAATCCCTCAGCATGGATCATTCCTCCAAATCCCTTTGAAGTCAACTTTTAAAAAACCTTTGCCTATATTTCAAGATTTACGCTCATGGATGTCGTGTCGGATACGTTGAAACTCACTTTGTAGTAGTTATCTCAGAAGAATTTCCAATTTCTCAAGTCCCTTACCACTTAAAAAGAAGACCTCCCCTTTTCTCGAGAGGGTTACGGAAGATGAGTGATACAGAATGGAACTCGGTAAACTCAGGATGACTCATTTGTCCAAGATTTTTTTTTTCAAAATCACAAGTCTTCTCTGAACTTTTTTTTTTGGATATCCCCTGAATTTCTATATTTGTAAAAGACAACAATAGGCGGCATCACCCTTCACACAAATCCTCATTTCGATTATTGTTGCCACATCCTGGTCACAGAGAAAGTCAAACAGTCAACCGTTAAATATCATTAAGATTAATGTTCATTAATGCAGTCCACGCCAGACAAATGGAGACAATCGTACGGAGCAAGTTCAATGGCTCCTCCAATACGTTTTGGCTCGCTCTGGACACTTTTTCTAGTCTTGTTATGACTCAGTCGGAGAGGCAGACATGTGCATTTACAGAATAGTAACGACAGACTCTTATATGGTCAACAATGATTATGGGCATACTAGAATACGTGTAAAGGACAATAAATGTGGATATTTAATTGCGTACGTGCGCGTACCTAATGTATGCACATCCGAAGTAAAAGGGTTTGGCTCTTCTCCTCTTTAGTCTTCGTCTTCATGACTAGACCATGGTAAAAGTGATGCCAGCCAAAAAGCCAAACCATGAGTCGATACAATATGTGACGACTTATTTTTTTGTGGATGGATGACTCGTTTCTGAAATGAGACATGCTCATATCACTCATCTCCTCTATCTCTGGGAGCGATTAACGCAGCTGCAAAACCTATTTTTCTTGAACATATAATAAGAAACGTATGTTCCACAGCCAAAAATACAAATGTAAGCAACACAAATGAAAAAAAAATCAGTATAGCTTTGGCGGGGGGAGCTTTTTACCTGTCTTCAAAAAGGGTTGTAGCAAGGGTTGTTATCATACACACACGGGAAGTGAAAAGGGAGTCACTCGTCGTGACAGGAGTTGCGGAAGAAAAGGCTGAAGAAAAAATATGAGTTTTTTTCTCTATATCCTTAATAAAGCATGAGAATCGACACAAGTGTGGAGACTATATTATCGTTCCGTTGATTGCCTCTGGATTTTCTAAAATGTTGATGTGTGACTCAGACTTTTGGAGACGCCTTTTGATTCACCACCACCGGTGTCTGTCCCTCACTCTTTGGTCCGTGGCCTGATATATATGTACATTTGATAAGGTGCATGATTTTTTGTTGATTTTGACCAGTTCGTTATACTGCTGGAAGGCGGCAGTTGAAAAAAAGTTGAAGGACATAGGAAGAAAAAACAATGCCAATAATATAGAGCCGCCAACTCCTGAGTCATCGACACAATGATGAGGTCTGGGTGTGCATTAATGAGGATTGTGAATTGCTTTTTTGCACATCTATTGTTTGTGTAATGATTCAGGTGACATGGGAAGAGCATCTTTTTGTGTGTCATTAATGCAACATCCTACACAGGTTGAGAATGTGCAATAACAGTATATCTCCTGTAATCTCGGCGTCTAAAAATTGTTCATATATGCAAGAGTGGAGTAAAAAATCCTTTTCATAAACTCCGAGAAAGTGAGTCATCAAGAAACTTGAACTTGAGGAAGAAGGATGTGTGTGTGTAACACACACCTGCGCGATCGTAGTAAAACAATCTACACGCTTTGCTGCACACACCTTTTCCCGTAATTTTTAACCTGTTTATTGCTCCCACTTGTGGATGAGTCATTCACATTTCGCCCATGTTACTTCTCTGGAACGCATTGTTGAGCTGATCAGAAAACATGCTTAATGATAACCCGAATTCGTAATTAGAGCACTAAAAACCCATTGTTTGCGTTTTAAGCAAAAAACAAGCATTCACCCACAATAAAAATAACGCACACAGCTCAAAACAGCTCAGCGGCTGCCGTATTTTGTGGTGGTATTCACTAATTCATGTCACCACGAAAGCATTCTAATGTTTGGCTAATGTAGTTATACACCACATTGAACTATGTACTAGATTTAATCTATGCGAACACGAATGTTTCAGTGAAATCATCAGTGAAATTCCGGAGCATTATTGTGTTAATGAGTGACAATGCGCATGACGTCACGTAATGGCTTAAAACGAGAATTTTAAAATTAAATTTGTAATAAAAATTAGCATCGCAATCAACTCCGATACATATTCATGGACATAGAGCATTAATGGTAATTATAACTGTGGTAAAATCCTAATTGTCAATGTGTGTGCGTGTGGCATTTAAATGAGTAATTGAGAATATAATTTGCGTAAAAATATTACCACTTTATCTACATCGTCTTTTGACTCATTAAGTTCACACGTAAATTGGGCATTGTTTGTGAGTGTGTGTTATTCGCTCCACATTTTCAACTTTCTGACATCATAACTTATTCCCCATAAATTCGTTTACCCTACGCAATTAAGATTCACCCACAACGAGCATCATCGTGGCTTCATTCAACTTTTAATGAATGCCAGTTTCATTTTTTATATATGTGATTTGTAAATACATATACCTATATATATTGTATATTTTGTTTTCCTTTACAAGTCAATGGGTTTTGAGTTAGCACTCTAACGTAAACTGGATTATCTCATCGTTGTTTGTATCACTGTTATCTATCCTTTATCCGCGTCTTTTTTCGTGTACATGCTCAATCAAAAAGTGTTTGCCTCTCCACAGGATCACCAGTCCGGCTCCTCTTGCTGCGCAAACAACAACTGCGAGTGAACATTTTTGCAAGAAAACTTTTCTTTGGAATGTTGTTATTTGGATGTTCATTACGCAGGAAGAGTATCTTCGCTCAACAAAATTGAGACAGATTCGCCCAATATTTTGCGTGCAGAAGCAGGGGAAAGCAGATGTAAGTTTACAAATTACCGTATGACTCATCCAATTCTCGCTAGAATTCACGCTGCAATATTACGCTCAATTTTCTATTTCGAAAGCCTAATTGCAAATTTCATTTTAATTTGGAAGGTAGCCCAGAACGTCATCATGGCTAATTCTTACAAAAAGCAAAGTATTCTGTTTGCGAGACAATTAGAGTGGCGACGATAGAGAGTAGATGCTTTCGAACATTATTATTTGTGCATTTGTACATACATTCTTCACAAAACACTGAAGCACATACGTTATAGTGTTAAAAAAATGTTTTGCACGAAAATTATTTCTGCTGTGAAGCCAGTGCTCTTAAAACAAACTGTTATTACACAACTTCAGTTTCAAAGCTCCAAAATTAGCATTCGCTCTATTCGATAATGATAATGGGATGATTTTCTAAATTGCAGACATCATTTCACTAGTACTCCTACACAACGAGAAACTTTTAGGTTTTGAGTTTCAGTCAGGGACTGCCGAAGGTTTTGATGTGGTGTGGCTGGCGTATTCATTGAATTCATGACATTCGCAGATATTTTCGTTCCATTTCCCCCTGAGCATTTCACGCTATTACAGCATAGCCAAAGTTGTATCCTGCAACATGTTCACTGAAAAAAATCACTAAAGTACATACACACAGCTTAATTAAGCAGCATTGCACATTTCATCATCATCAGGAGCAGAACTCTGGTATTGAGTTGCATTTTGGAATCAGTCATGGATGGGGACACACCTGTCCATTTCTATCATGCGCAGAATTGTGGAGCCTGTCTCTCATTCACGCAAAGCTGCATCAGAATTTCAGTGTGTACAAAAATTGTTTGCATGCGTACATTTATCACTCCGTGTGTTGATGTTGTTCGTGAATATGCATCTTGCAAAGATGATTTTTGGTGAGGGAGGTTGAACTGAACTAGAGAGAACTATGTGGTCAATATAAAGAAGTCATTGTTGGAGGAATCTCTCAAAAAATGGGATTAGACAATAGAGAGGATGTTAACAACGGTACGGCAGAAAAGAGTCCGTGTTTTGGGACAACATCCATCCAGTCTCAGGTTCACACGCTAGTCAACAATGGCTCAGTATAGTTTTTGAGTTTAAACGGTAAAAAAATAGCACTTCCAACCGTGTCAGGAAAAGTTTACACCTGTTGACCCGACGGTATTTGTCCGCATCGACATTTCTCAGCGATCATGTAATCTTAATGTAAATACATAAGTACTTGTTACTAATTAATAAGCATTTGCTGTGTCTCCCGTTTTCGATATTTGTAACAATTGAGAAATCAGTGTAATTTTCCGCTTCTACTGCCAGCTTTTTTACTACTATTATGAGTATAAAAAGAGAACAAATTTTGCACCTTGTAAAAGGTCGTCCTGTATGTGTAAAGCTTTCAATAGAAAAGCCAAGAGCAGTATTCAGACGTAAGAGCTCGAAAAGTGTTTGACCACTGGGCAGACGTTAGCCTCGACCTAGCTTCTCACACCACTTGAGTAGTAGCTCTGTTAAGCCGCAGAAATCCCCACCATAAAGTGGTGAGGTGACTGGCGATGGTGAGTCCATTTATTGATAGGAACTTTTTTTGACGACACGATAATAATGACAACTCTAAAATCCCAGTCACCACACAAACAAGGATCTTTTTATTCTAACGTGTGTAGCCAGCTCTAAAAAAAGTGGGGAATAGGAAGAAAGGATATAAAATACCTATATTTTTCGAAACCACACACAAGTCATAGACAAGTCAAACTTGTGTGAATACGCAGAGATTTACGCAGATACTATGAGATATGGCTTAGGTTTTTTTTTCAGAATTGTGTACGAGTTATGATGACTATATAATATATTGACTTTCCACTTCTTATGAATTTTTCTCCTCTGTGTCTGAGCTCGCATAAGCACTCATGCTAATGTGTGACTTAAAAACGATACTTTTTCCTCTTTCCTTCAGGTACATGCACAACAGTAGCTTGAGCTAAGTCGTGGAGACCAGTCGCCGTTCTTCTCTGCTGCGGATTACATGAGAAAAAAAATGGGGATCTTATCCCGACCGCTGATGCCAGTGAACGAAAGAAAGTGTGAGTGCCTTAGTTGAAAAGGACAGTGTTCTCGAGTAACATTTTGAGAATTTTTTGAAAAACATACAATTGTGTGGGAGAGAGTGTAAAAAAAACAGAACATGGAACCGGACGAAGGTCACTGTCATTATCATCATGCCTTATCATGTGGTCAGTCTGTTGGTGACGAGAAATTCACAAGTGTTCAGATAATCACCAGAAGACGAAATCCTCCATCACACCATCTTCACAATCATCGTTTCACATCATTGTCGTGCAGCAGTCATCATCATCACAGCCCGATAATGAAGATGTTATCGTCCCCTTACCTTCTAGTCGTGCTTATCATGTGCCTTGTTGCCCCGCTCGCTCATTCACTCCCGATGAATGAGATGAGCTCCCCGCTGGGGGTCAGTGGGAGCAGTAGCAGTAGTCACAGATCTCAGTTGGATCTTCTCATTGATCCAATTCACCAAGCCGAGTACGAGGGCGACATCGAGGAGAAGAGAGTGGTTGCTAAGTCTGTCTTCGACATGGTGCTGAGGACACCACCTCCGCCGACCAGCTCGTCGGTCAAGTGTCCTCCTGGCACACAGAGCCCTTACGAGGGAGCCCCGTGCTACACAAAGAGCACAGGCCCTGTCGCCCTCGTTGACCAATCTTTACTGCTTGACACACTACGCGGCTTGGCGAAGGAAGGGGTCCTCATGACTGGAGGAAAGAAAAGGCCTGGAGGTGGAGGGGGAAGGAGGCGCCCTTCTTTGAGACCGAATCAGAGATATTCCTCCACAACTCCTCCGGCTCCCACAACCACAATGCCTGCGACAAGTGAAGTCACGGCGCAAACCACTCTGATCACTTCTGGTAAATAAAATACCCGATTTTATCAAACATTATTAATCAATTGAAAAGAGATGTAGTCAAAATTACAAAATTTCTCATTCTTGGCTAACTTCCAGAAATCTTTTAACATTTTGGCAACAAATCTCTCTCTCTCTCTCAAATGTATGTACATATTTCTAAAATAAAAAAATATTCATGATAAGTTGTCCACACGCGTTCGTCGCTCCGCAAAAAAATTCTGTCGTCCTTCATTCATTCAATGTGTGGGAATTGACGTCAATTCCTTTGCTGTGCTTTTCCTCTATGATGACTTTGTAAGATAACACTCTATATATAAATTACTTAAACTGTATAGATTTTAATCTCGCTACAAAAACAACATCTTGCCTATAAATTTTTAAGCTTCTTTCACTTCCTTTCTCATGCTATACTTTTGCATACAGAAAAAAAATTGGCAAAGCTATTCGCGAAAATGCGCACCACCAAAAAAAACTCTGGATTTGACCTTGATATTATGTTTCCTCTCGTAGATGACATCTCAGAGTCAACGGAAGTAGTCAAGAGCTCGTCACCACTACCACCTTCAACCACTCCCGTACCTATAAGTCCTTCAGAGGTTGTGACGCCAGCGGAAGTTGTCATGATTTCAGGGGTTACGGAAGAAAGTCTGCCAGCCACCATCACCGAAATTGTTACACCGGAACCAGTAGTCCCGGAAGCAGAGGAGCCTGCAAAGGTTACACCAATGGCTTCAGAACTGCAGCAGTCGTCGCCCATTGTGGAGAAGCAAGAGAACGGTAAAGAGAATCATGGTTTCACTCATTCTCCTCTTATCCCTTTTCCTCCATCGTCTTCCTTGAGTAATGACAGGGTGGTCACCGTTGAAGGTGGAAGTAGCAGTAGAATTGATGGCAGCTATCACACAATTCACAGGAGACAGTTTCAACGTGCCAGAGTGTAGCTAGAAAAAATACCTTAAGTTGCTCCCGCTTTATTAACGATTTAGCATAATAGTTCCACATACGACTAGAGGAGTGGTGGGAAGATTCAGTTACCACCTCCGAAGTAGCAAACTGAGGGCTCTGATGCGTCGTAGCAGAGTCGTCAAGTTGTGTACAAATAATTGATGAGTATTGATTTTCTGGCATAATTTTTAAAAGCATAATTTTGTTTGAGTAGTGATCATTAGAGATGGTGTCTTTTTGCTGGAGACGTTAAATAATAATTTTAATGCTTTTAGAATGTGATTAGCAGTCGTAATATTGTAAGCAATTAGGCTTATATGAAAGTGCTGAGAAATGGGACCTGAGAGCTGACTTTTATGCTTAAAATACTACTAAAAGGTTCAAGTCTTCCTTACCCCTTTGACACTGTTGACAGTGCCCCACCAAACTCGTAAACGTTAACCTGTGTATAAAAACTTGTTAAATGTTATGTAACTTGCTTTTGTTGCGTTTTGTTTCTCTCCTTAATTCTGTTATTACTAACCATGTACAAACTTTGGAATGCTTTTTTGTTATGTTGTGTAATAGTAGTAATTACTGGTGTTCCTTTTTACGAAAAAAAATCGCGTGATACACACCTCATTTCATGCGTTTTAAACTTTCTTTCCTCAACAAAGCTCTCCTGTTAGCTTTTACATCTCGAGTCTCCACACATACACATGAACAGTGTATACTTAATGTGGCTGTTATTCTTAATTCTTACATCATTAATTATCTGAAGAAAAGTAGTGAACTTTGATCTATGAACTAAGAAACAACATCTAGTATATAGCTATATTAAGCTGTACTATAAACTTTATTTTTTAATTAAAATCATCATCATTTAAAATTCTTCATCCCACTACTAATTACATATATTGTAATAATGTCTTCAAATTAATAACCATGTACAAAAAAAATCCTTGTGACCACACACATATATGCCATTACGTGTAATCGTGTATATCGTTGTACTAACTCCAAATATTAAAAACCAGTATACTTTTATGCTTAGAAAAAAATTTCCGTCTGCGCATTTCATGTCTTATTTTCATTAAACTGTACATATTATAACATCTATTACGCTCTTTGGGACGAAAATTACAACATCCTCTTTCTGACTTCCTTTCTCTTCCATCATCGTCATCTTTTAAGGATCTGTCATTTCTCTGTCATCGGCAGAGCCTACAAAATAATCGACTTGAGTAGCGAAACTTTTTATACGAGTTGGAATTTGGAAAGCCTCGGCTCTTCGAGGTCAGCCCCTCTCCAAGAAAAATTGCAGTATTTCACAGTATGTCTTGAAGGTGACAAAAGGTCAGGATTAATGTGTGAAACTGTGAACAGGGACGGAGGAATAGAGACTTGTTTCAAACGCTATTAAATCATGGAGAATTGGGAGTGGAACTAGTGGAAGTGTGAGTGTACTAAGCACAAGACACTACTTGAACACACCACTGGTTCGCTGACAGATAGGGTTAATAAATTATTTCAAATTGACAAACGCTGCTGACTGACCATCCTCCACGATTGGTGTTGATGTCATTTAGACTTTGTGCTATATTATTGTAAGTCTGTATCTTAAAGTAAGTGTTTCGTGGCAAAAATTTTCGTTTCTCTCCAAGTCTATTTTTCGAGGTGATGTAATTTGACTTTTCACCTCTGCCACAAAGATCCCCTTTTAGCTTTCTGCGTACAAAAACACGTATTATCGGAACCTCAAAAAAAGGCTCTCGATAAAAAACGTTATAAAAAGCTTTATCTGTTTTCTGGAACTCTCAAAATTCAAGCTAAAAAGTCACGTATATTCGCACAAGTTTCGCACTTTGGGATATTCTTCATGTAAATATTTTTGCGTTTTTCAGGAGAACTCTGTATAGATACCACACAATTTCTCATAAAAAGTCAAGCCTCCCTGTCTCATGAACAAGATGCTGAGCTCGGAAGTTTTCATAACAATCATATCCTTCTGTGAGCGCAACAGTATCGTTCCACACTAAGCGAGTGTTCTCCAGAGAAGAAAGAAATGCTCACTGCGAGTGTTGCGTGAAGTGTGATTGAAAATGCGGAAGTAATTAGGCAAATCCCAAGAAAGCCAACAGGATTATTGGGATGCTTGCGCACTAAAATATCCGTCTTCAACTATAATACAATCGACAATCCATAACATTTAACATACATCCATGTTTGCATTCTTGCACATGAGCATTACTCGTTATACAATAAGTGTGGCATTATTGCCGAGAAGAAGACGAAATGATCATTTTTTCATTTCACTTTTTTTCTATGGACTTCATATAGCCTTCATTTGCATATAAACCACACGGAAAATGATGACCTGCCTTGGGAGCGTCCCAATGGACGCAATCCTTTTGAATATTATTGAACTAAAAGTTTTGAAATATCAACTGGAATATATGTAAACTACAAAACGAGAGGTATTTGTATAATGTGTGTACGTGACATGTTTCTTTGGCTTGTTCGGTCTGCTTTGCATCACACAACCAGCGCAATGCCAACAAGGGTTCAACTCTGCTCATCTTGTCAAATGTTTTTTCATCATATATTTTATTACGTTTCTCCGCCCTGGACCCGTCCGTCTTTTGTGGGTGCAAAATGCAAATGCAGACATCTTCCTCATAAAAAACAACATACACACCAGACCATTGGGAGCCATATCCTCAGAAAAACTATTTCATGTTCAGTATTTCTCTCGATTGATTCACTTGTTTTGCTACATTTGCACATTTTTATGCGTCCCGTCAGAAGTTGAGTTCCCAGCAACTTTGCAGAGGGCAAATAAAATTGACGTAACGTTTTATGACCCCAAAGATTTCACCGACACACGAAATGGAGAGTGTGAGGAAAACCTTAACTCGGCTTTTTCGAGCTTTCAAATCATTCATTCGTTTTTCTTGTACTCGAGCCAAGAAAACCTTTGAAAAGCCAAGCAAAACCGAGTTGCGAAAAAATGTGTACTGTAATAACTTTCCAGATATCCGCGACAAGTGCAGTGCATAATATCCCATATTATTACTGGCTCTTGTGTCTTGGTGTGTGCTTTTCATTGAATGGGAAAAGTGAAACTCAACATTTTGTATCTCTTTCGGGTCTGTTTATATATACACATCTCTGCTTCAATCATTCTGAAACAGGCACAAAGTCGGATATCATACATTTTCTCACAAGGATGCTATACATTGTACACAAGTTTTTGGTAGCAGAGACAGCTTCTTATTTCTGGATCCGATCTATGAGTACGCTTTGGTCTTGTGTGTTTGTTTTTGAAATCTCCGTGAAAGCGACCTGCTTGACCGACCGAGAAAAAGGGGAGCATGGTGTTCAACTTTCCTACAAAAAAATCTCGAAAAGCACTAACTCATTAAACTTTACCCGCCGAGCCATATGCAATCCATAATTCATCTCTGAATTTATGAGTATGACGAAAATCGGCAAGCTCTCGAAAAGCTTTTTGGCACAAAATGAGTCTGACCTGTCATACGGAACGTTAAATGTCATCAGCACGTCGTCAGAAGGCGTGTTATCATGCGGGCTTAACATGTACAAGAGAGGAACAGTTACATGATCATAATTTCTTATCACGTAATTCACAGATTCACTCCAAGAGAGTGATGGCGTTCCTCCCAGCCTTATCGGCGCACACCGTTTTCTTCTTGATCCAATGAGTCTTATGCAATAAGTATAACTTTTTGGTAGAAACTACGGGCAATTGATACTTTTGCGAGAAGGCGACAGGGTTTATGAGTTTGAAGTTTGAACATTCCTTGAGCTAGTGGGGAAAAATTCAACATTGGCAAAGTCAAGAGGGCACACACACAACAGTTTCCCATATAGATCGTCAGGCTGTCTGGGTTGGTTGGTTATCGACATTGATGAGTGTGCACATTCATAAAGTCTCCTATAGAGTATAACTATATGGTACATCTGTGGAAACATTCTTGGCGTTGCTCACTCCGCCGTTTTCTTGTTTGCTTCACATGTGCACAAGACAAACTCTCGAGATTTCATTATTTTGTACATCATAGGTCAGACTTACAGCTCTATCCGTCAACTGCATTTCAAAGGCGGAGAAATGTTGAGAGTGCTGCCACTAGATTTTGATCCTGATCTCCTGAGCTCATTTACAAAAAAAATCTGCTTCCCAACATATTGTCCATTGTCATGTAACATTAGTCGCACTCCTTCAAGATGAGCTGTGTGAAAGGAAATTGAGCACGAAATCAAGCCAACAAAATAGAGAAAGATGTACGCAAGCACATAATTAAGAAGACTGTGTATGTTTTCTGTCTTAAACAAATGCAGGAACTAACTGGCAAATAATTAAGTGTCGTATCTTGTGCCAAAACCAATTAGTACGATTATCTTCAAATTCTGTGAGAATTTGCAAACAAGCATAACACATCATCATGAACATCATCATCATTGTTTGTAGAGGTACAATATAAGCTTATATGTGAGTATTGCTCACCAACTCGTTTTCGCATGGCCATTCTATCCGTCTATTTTGTGTGAGTGTGTTGAAAGATACCTCTTTAAGACATAAAGGTGACTGCTCTTTGGATGTAAATGCTGAGAGGTTCCTTATTTGCTTCAGATATATTTAAAGTACACGATATGGGCATTGTGAGGTACCTACAAAGCTGACAAACTTTTTAATGGCACGCTTCCAGTAGAGAAGATTACCAAAAGATGATTGGTCGTGTGGTGGTCACTTTCGCTTTTATTATGTTTTGCCAGAGAATTACGCGCAATATATCCCGAATATTCAGGTCACTGCCGCCTCTGTGTACTGAGCTATAAGATGTTATGTTTCTGATGATGATAATTGTTGAAAGCTACTCCTTCTCAAAAGGTCATGTTCGATGACAATATGAAAGTGCATAGGCTCTTAATCAGCTTAATTGCTTTATCTCCAAATAATCTCTGAGGGAATTAGATCTTACGGTTGATTTGAGGAAAACAAGTGATTTTCTTGTCATGAGCATGTACATTTCTATATGTGATGATATGTTTGACTTTTAGACATGCCTGCAACGACTACCGTACCGTCGACATCCCAAGAGAAATCTGGTCAAGTTCAGACGTCAGCAGAGGAGGAAGGTGGGGAAATCAGGATTTTAGCGGATGCTCGTCGAAACTCAAGTCAAGGTAGACAAATTTGTGGTGCAGCAAATAATGACTGCAAGAGGGCACACTCACAAAATACATTTTGAAATACAGATTCGACAAGTGAATTGTCTTCCACCTATCCCACCACCGTGATGACAACCACACCTTCAACAACTTTCACAACAGAGTTGACAACACCAGATGACGAGGGGTCCACCAGTGACCTTTCAACGGTTACGGTTCAACCTGAGGTGGTGGCTCGTCCCTCTGGGGCAGTTGAGATGACAGGTGTCAATGAGACAGAATCAATGGCCTCAAGTCCAAATCAAGATGTCAAACCAGAGCCTTCCCCTCGTCGGGAAGATGACGAGGTGGCTGACAATGATGACAATTTGAGAGAAACGCAAACTGGAGTGATCAGGACAGAGCCTCCTCCTCCATCATCCCTTGGCGAAAATACAGAAACCGTAGTTGTCATTGATGATAATAGCACATCTCCAGTATCAGGTATAAAGTTGGATAAAAATCTTCTAAATTAAACCCGTTTTTGGTTCACTGACCATAGTCACCCTTTAACTACGCATGTATTTATAGGGGTATTATTTCGCGTTAACCTCAATCTCATTTTATGAAGTGTAAAACGAGTCATAAAATGAAGTGACAAAATCAGAGCAATATGTACTCTAAGGTTGATCAAATTGGAGTGAGCATGATTTCACCTGTCTTCATGGAGCAACTTCTCCTAACAATTGTGTCATAAATGATATTTTCTCTTGTAGATGACAAAGTGGGAACCACTGAAGTGGACGGGATCCGATTCGTTTTGACAACAAAGGTCTCTCCTGCTAATGAGAGTAGAGAGCAGGAGCCAAGATTATCCCGAGAGGAAAGTAGTAATAATAATACGACTGCAACCACGACCGTTGAGCAGCTTCTCGATGAGACTCCTGAGGACAGGGTGCTGGTGCTTCCGAAGGAAGAAGTGATGCCTCTCGAAGTAGCAGTCACTCGGAAAGACGAGGACGAGCAAATGATTACAAGAGATGACATGAGTATGACAGCTCAGCAGCCCTTAGAGCCAAAAGTTGTTGAGGGTGAAGCACCAAGTATCCCGAGCAGTGATGAGAGTGGACAGGTGGAAAACGGGGTAATTGGCAGAGGCGACAGCGATCTCCCTGTTGTAAATCACTTGGGTGAGTACTCTCACGCGCGCCTGTAAAAGGCACCATATAATACGTGCTATTGGTCCCTTGACAAAAATAAAAGTATACCTTCTCCACAAAGGTGTACCTCTAGCTCTGATTTTAGGCAGCTGTATAACTTTTTTTCCTTCGTTTTTATAGAAATGATGAGCGAGCCAAACGATATGGAAAGGGAAGATCAAGGAGGAACGGTAGAAGATGAGGGTGCGACGACGACAACAGGAGAAGATGATGATTTACTGATTATAAATAATCCTACAGTTTCACCTGCCACGAGCGAGGATCAGGTGCTGCTCGCAAAGGACGGAGAAGAAACTGTGCTCACCACAATTTCCAACATTGCAGACATTCTCCAAGCTCAAAAGGGCTCAAGTTCAAGGGAACCTGAAAGAAGGGATGGAGGTGATGCTGTTGCACAACCTCCTGATCTTGATGCAGTTGTCGTTGATGATGATGATTATGCTTCGGAGTTGGTGGTGCAACCTGAGATTTCTACACTGCTTCCATCGTCTTCTACGCCCTCTCTTCCTTTCCGGTCTGAAGACACACTGCTCCAGTTTCAACTACCGATTGTCAATCGAGAGCCTTCCAGCATTGGAGGAGGGTTCCAAAGATTTCCAGAGTTCCCCAGCGGGGCCACGAGCACTGGGAGGATTCGGTTTCCAAACGAGGTCCCTAACGGAGAGAGGGCTCCGGAGAAGAGCAGCTTTGGGGGCACATTTAGACCTGTGTACACCCAAGACTTTCAACTGGACTACCCCCCTCAGCAAAGGTGGGAGTCACCGAAACCTTTTCCCAGCGCTGCAGACCTAGGATTTTCAACCCCCTCTTCAATCATCGAATATGACTCTGGGTCTACTGAGTACTTGGAGTCAGAGCTGGACAGAAGACATCAGAAAACAAGGAGTCGGAACAGGATAACCGCTTCGGAGACAACGACAAATCAACCGCTTCTGCCCCCAGAGTTGTCGTTGTACTCTCATCATCCTCCGATTTCTTCTGAAGACCAAACACCATCACCATCAACTCACCCCTTTTATTTCGGAAGGAGAAGTCCCTCTTCAGACTTGATACCATTTGAATACCTGAACTTGAGAAATGCAGCGGACAGACTCGCAACCAATAAGAGGCGACTTGTTTGGTAGAAATAGTAGGGTGAAAGTACTAAGGCCCTACAGGCAGGCTAAAATTGTAAAAATCAATGTGTATGAACTATATATATAGCCGGATTTTATATCTAGATGTAATTAAGCCACATAGATGCTTACTCGTTTGTTTTTGAAGATTTTTTATTTTAGAAGTCCGCTTTTGTCCGCTTTTCGTTTAAAAACAAAAAACAAATCGGTATACACATGTATTTCACGAAAATGAAATGTGTTGTGGGACAAGCCACATACATGATGCTGTTCCTCTTGTGGCCTTCTGACACTAGTTGCCCCTCGATAAGCGCAGCTTACTTATACTTGAAGAATTAATCCAAGAGTAACAGGCATATGCATTCAGTCAGCAACCATCGAAAAAATACTGATTAGAGCCTGACACTATTCTCATGCATTGAAGCGACAGTAATTGCTGATCAGTATTAAATGCACAAAAGAATTTGTCCTTTACTTTAAAGCCGAAACTTAATTTACCACCAATACTCCACCTATTTTGATTCGTGGAGAAGCATACATTATAAAATCAGCAAAGTGACGCCTAAAGTTGTCAGTGCAGTATATTTGTTTCCTCTTACATACGCGGAAAACTGATAACAATTGTTTCAAAGTGTTGACGCCACATTTAATTAAACTATTATTTAAGAAGATATTAACGCATTATGAGTTTCATGAGAGCCTTGCCTTCAAATTGCCTTAGAATTGCGTGCCTACTCATCTACGCGATATGATGAAGTGAAATAGACAGTTCAAATGTAAAATGCCATTTTTTCTCAGATTATTGTGGAATTATTTAATTAGTACTAATACGTTGTTTATTCAAGCACGACTATTCACCAGTACATAATTATAATATTATTATTGAAAAGAGAAAACCAATACAATATTTATATGCAGATATGCTTTATAGCTCATGACAAAAGGAAAAGGAAAAATAAAATATCAATCCAGACAAAGTATGGTATCATACGTTTGCGCAGCATGCTGTAACATATTTCGGATTATGATTTAAGTAATATTTAAGAAGAAGGAAAACATGTCATGTTTCGAACGACACAGGAATGTAATAAAGACATGAATTCGCAGGTGAATAAAGAAAGAAATGAAGAAGTATCAAGAATTTGTCGTAATTTATCCAAGGCATCTTCTCCGACTCGGTTTAAGCTAACCTTATCAAGTCCTGAACAATCATGTTGTAGTAAACGAGAAAGCGGTACACTTGCCAGCGTCTTCGAAGCTTCCGAATCCTCTGCAATTTCATCTTGCGAAACTCAGGCCCTTGGTTAATCGCCGTTTGAAGGGCCGCAACACAAACCTCGCAGTGAATCGAGGACACGTCCGCGCGTCGATAAGAGCGTTCCAATTTGCGCAGGTATTTCATCTCACGTGTCACATAAACATAATCGGAAAGACTTTGCAGGAGCAAGTTCCGCATTTCCGGTGCCGGATTTGGTTGGGGCTAGATGCAAAGGGAGGAATAAATAGGTTAGTAATTTTAGTATGTTACTTTACATTGTGCCAAATTGTTAATTTTCTAATTTTAACTTTTAATCTTAATGCACTCCTTACCACAATAAAAGGGTTATGCATGGTGTTAAATCAGCGAAAATTTTAATTGAATCTTGTGGAGGAAAAATAAACTTTTATCTGCGCCCGAGCAAGCAGACTACAGCTATCCGAAGGAAAATGAAAAAGCAGACGTAATTGAAAATTAAAGGGAGAACCAGGCGTGTATACTTTAACATTAAATTTGACAGAAGAAGCCACATCATCACAAATTTCAAGAAGCTTCTCTCTTATTATTGTTCTCTTCCCTTGCGTACGTGGAAGTGCGGGTAAAACAATGTTTGTCAATGTTCACAGTTTAATTTCTGTTCACAATGGTTTCATTAAAATTATAGTGTAGGTTCTGCATTTAGCACATATCACTTTGTTGCGTATTGTCATGCTGCATTGCATATCAGAAGAATAATGCACAGAATGGCATGATGAAGCCAGGCAGAGGTTGCAGGTGGCACACATGCAGTGTTACTGTTACTGGAGTGCTGTTCACGAGAAATAACCTCTGGACCTGAACTGCTCGAGTGAATGCCGAGTTTTCTTCAATTGGAGCTGCAGTTTTCTAGCTAAGATCTTGAAAATATGACTTAACATTAAATCCATGCCGGATGCGTCATCAACATCATCATCATCCCTCACTCCACTTATTCCGGCTCATTTCATGAGCAGCGTGGGCAATATGGCTGACTTTCCATTCTCCATAGGTTGTAGAATGCGACATTTTGTATTATTTCAATTCTCCAATGCCAATATTCTTTCGATAAACGCAAAAGATGTCAACAATTTACCTACATGTATGAACAACCAGTGTGCAGAATAAGAAAATCTAAAATGAATTCAAACTAAGGCATACCCGATGCATTTTAATACAAAACCGATTATATATGAACTAAGAATGTGTGTGCTTTCATTTTGATTTGTATGATAGCATGTTTTTAAATCACCAGAAACGAAAGCCAACGAGATATTTCCAAAAGTTTTTTCCGCTAAGGTCGCACCAGTGGAAAACTTTTATTTTCAAAGAGAGTCACCGTCAATTATTCATAAATGCTTGCCAATTACCGAGATATAATACAAGTGAGGAGATGATTGGCCCAATCAGAATTTTTACAATTAGAATCCGTCATAGCTTTTTCCAATGTTAACAGTATCAAAATTGAAAGTTGTTTGAGAAAGAATTGAAATGTTTTACTTAAAGTCAACCCTGGAGCCCCTTCAGTCACTCCGACTGAAAATCATGGACACACTTCAGACCAACGAGGCATCAGCGAACACGCCCTTGTACGCGTCGACGACGTCTTTCAACAATGATAGCCGAGCCATGAGAAGGTGCAAATTAAGTCCGATTCCAGGAAGGTCGAGAGTCTCCACTTCCGCTTCAAGAGTCGTCACTTGCGAAAGCAACTCCGTGTACTTTGCATTAATCGCGAGCATTTTGTTCCGACTGTCGATGATATGATCCACGAGTGTCGTGACCTCCTGCATTAACTGCACTTGTTTGTTTGCCTGCTGCTCAATCTATCATTACATGTAAAATGGACACATTTTTACTTAAAGCTCTTTAAAATCTGATCTAATTACGCAAAATAATAGGTTTGAAATATATATCTTTTACGAGTAAGAAGGTTAGCTTTTCCAGAAAAGAAAAGTGAAACTTAAAAACTATACTCCATTAAACGTACCATGTTGATCTGGAATGAAACTTTTCCAAATGAAAACGTAAAAATCAGACTTCAAGCCACGTAAATCTCAAACTCAGGAAAATGTAAGACAAAACGACTTCCCTAAAAGGCTGGAGACAGACAACGACTGACGCCTGCACCTCCTGTGCTAATCATTTGCACAAAATTCGCTTTAGCTATGGCCATATAACTCCCTGATTTCTATTCTTCCTAACTTACACAGTGGCGAGGTACTTGTTGATTTCAACAACTTTCTGGAGCGAAAGGAAATATCTGCCTGGTAAATCATCCTTTGTAGTTATCACAGCTAATAAAGACATCGTAATGTCGTGCAAGGAGCCATTTTAACTCACATTACTTTTCATGCCAAGCCAAATCTCATCAGGATGCATTGTCTCATTGTCAATGTACCTAAAAAACACAAAACCTAGATCAGGAATAAAAAGAAATATCTACATATTACAAATACATGGATTCTTTTTCATGTGCTAAGTGCTAACCATTAACAAATATGTATTCCGCATATTTCTCTTTTGCGACTTTTTGGCATTAGGAAATTCAATGTTAACTTATGTTCCATCAGACTCTTGTTATTTATAAAATCACATTACCTATTTTCTTATCCAATATAAGCTTATGATGAAACGGACGTTACTAAATTAACGGTTCCGCCGGAGCATGAGATATTTTAGGTTTTTTTTGACAGGTTTAGCTGTCAACCTGATTTGTAAAAATTTCTTACCTATGATAAAACCTTAGGTGGGTAGTTTTTGATTGACGTATTTGTACTAATTAAACCAGCAGCAGTAAAAATATTAAGCGAGTGACAATTACTAATTACCAGTCATTTAAAAAGCCATGCAAACCAAAGCAAAGCAACACTCGCTCAAGCTCGGAAAATACAACAAAGCTCCTAGTGCCTAGTATTAAAATACCCACAAGAAAACGCTGTTTCTTTTCTGCATGTATACTTTTACATTCCGTAGTAGTTTCTTTTTAAAGAGTATAAAAAGCCCGAACGGAACTTATTACGTTTTTCCTGGTTGTTCTCCCTCCTCATTTCCTTTTTCTGTGTACTTACAATCAATCCACGAAATCCAACTGCAATATCATTATTATGTCGATGTGAGTGTGTAGTAGCGTAGAAAAATCCGAAAAGAGAGTCCGCTCCTTGTGTGTGTAAAGTGAAGTAAAAGTAGCTAATCAAAAATGTACATTTTTTCTCTCTGCCGACTCCATACTGCTTTTCTACAGGAAAAGTTTTGCAAGAAAATTGTATGCATGCATCTCTAAAAACGCGATAAAATTGAGCCTGTGAGAATTTTTGTGTAAAACCAAGACACACAAGAAGGTTGAACAGAGAGCGCTACTTTTTTTTTCTCCTTTTTTCTTCCTTATGCACAGCACGAATACGCGTAGCCGCAATGCTGAGATTTCCACGTTAAAACGAGCCTTGCAGAGAAAAAATAGGGAGGATAAGAGCACGTCACCCTTTTTTTACTTTAGGGTCCTTCCATTTTAACGTTACAAAAATTTTGCAAAATTTCAAATCGTTAAGTCTAACCCCTCCGTAGTTTTCCATCTATCCTTTATTTTCTTGAATTTGTTTAATAATAATAAAAATTTTCGTCGTGAAACCACCTCACGACGGATATGAACGGCCCCGGCCTTTTGCCGAAAGTTTTCAAAAAGTATTGAGGTTTGCCTGTGCACACCACACCGCACATCTTTATATGTATCCAGGAGTAAGAGAAGTTGATGTTAAAAAATATCCTCCAAGTTGCAAGCTCACTACATGGTGGTGTGTCCATTTTTTATAGCAGCGGTGTGGTATGGTGGTTCTATATGAAATGGTGTGAGTCGGTGTGTCGTGCTGTCTTTTTTCGTCTTCTCATCCTCGCCTGCTTTGAACACATATTTCTTCAATTCAACTGACTGCTGTGTGTTTTTTAGTGTTGTAGTGTTGGGCAATAATATTAAAATACACGGGGAAAAAACGTAAAGGACGAGACTCTTTAAAAAAATCGTAACGTATTCGATTATTATTACTCTTGTACATTTTTTACACATGTTTGCAATTGCAGTGTGTGCTGCTCGCTCAGTTTATTTTCTAAAATTATAAATGAATCAAGAGGAGTCATCATCGTCGTCATCGAAGAAGTCATCGTAATTCAAGTCAGCAGGAGTGTTTGTATGTATGAAGTCTAAACGTTCTTTTTGCATATCCTCATCATCCTATGAGTGATGAGAGAAAAAATTACTCTTAAACTTACTTGCACATTATTATTACAGACTAGACGGCCGAAGAGGAGAGACAGCACTCAGTAAATAGAGGTGGTTTTTGTTGAACGCACACACTCTACATTTTTTAGTTGGACACCACTTTTTTCCTGTACTCAACAAGTTTCGGAGGAGTCCGCACCGTTTCAAAACACCACTGTGGTAGGTAAAGTTTTAGGTTGAATATGATTAGTACTATTTAGTAGTTAGTGTGCTACAAATGTTGAGTAGTAGGGAAAGGGAAGTATGTAAGTATTATTGTTGAACAGATGATTCGAATTGGGCGTGTGTAGAGGATTGAAGGTTGGCAAGAGAGGGCTTAATTGGTGTAGACAGCTGTTAGCTGACGGTACGGTGACATCATCGGAAGAAGGTGGTGGTTTTAAAGTTCATTGGATAAGTGGAGTGAGGTGATAGCAGGGGTAGTTAATGAATGAGAGTAGATTGAGAATTTAGGTATACCGGGAGATTGTCACTTATCGGTGAGTGAGGGAATTCTGATTAACTTTGTGGGAATGACTCATTTATAAGTTTTATGAGGCTAGACTAGAAGAACAAGAAGCATCTTTGATCAGGGTGTTACTTTGCTGTTCCTCTTTTGTTAATTGTTAACTTTTAAACGATGGGTCATCATCATCATTATTGATGACACGGCACACGGGTAAAATTGGCACGTTTCCCCGGGCTTTAAAAAATACTTTCAGGTGTTAACTTGGTATTTTTGGCTTCGATTAAGTAGGCGAGTTCTTGTGGCTACAATTGTTTTAACGCAAAGTTGGTATTGATTTGGTTAGAGGATAAATACTGTTATTGGTTGCATAATTATTCTGGTGATTTAAGATGACATTTAATTTGTACGTTTCAGGTCTGTACAGAGGTTGAAGAAGATACTACACGCCCTAGGATTAGTTTGAATTACTGCCTGCATCAGATGAAATTCAGTCGTCAGTTATCGTGACAGAAAGTTATTCGATATCAGTAGGCCTACTTTGAAAATTTCATTGTTCAGCATTTTTTACATCGTTACTGACCTCGAGGGTAGCCGTTAATCATCAAAATGGCTCAAGCCGGTGTACTGTGGATGGGCTCGGTAGGTTGTTTCGAACATGTACGTTGTATTATCAGTTTTTAAATTTTAAGGTTATAATGACAACAATCTTTTCAACCAGCTCGAGCCGTACATGGACGAGAATTTTATTCGGGGTTCATTTAGTCAGATGGGAGAAGTCATTTCCGGAGTGAAGATGATGAAGAACAAGTTCACTGGGGAGCCAGCAGGATACTGTTTTGTCCAGTAAGCGCGATTTCTCACTCTTCAAGATGTGAAGTTAATCTTTAATCTTTATTGGTGTATTAATTGTTGATTTCATTACTCTTTCAGATTTCCTGATGACTTTTCTGCGTTGACTGCCATGCACAAACTTAATAACAAAATGGTACCGAATTCACAACCTCCAGTAAAGTTCCGACTTAACCACACATCACTGGGTGGGAAGCAAGCGATGGAGAAGGATTATTCGTTATGGATTGGTGATCTCAGTCCTGATGTAGATGACTACACGTTATACAAGGGATTCGCTTCACGATACCCTTCAGTTAGGCTTGCTAAAGGTTAGGATACACTACATTCTACGTATACAACATTCTACGTATTAGTGTTTCTTTTTTGAATGCTGACATTTTTGACTACATTGTATTGGTTTGACTTGTCTTGCAGTTATTTTGGATGCTAACGGTTTTAGTAAAGGATACGGTTTTGTCAGATTTGCTGATGAAGATGAGCAGAAGGACGCATTAATACAAATGAATGGATTTAAGGTGGGTTTTAGACGAGTTTCGCTGGACATTGCTTGCGAAAAATTGTTGTTTTTTAAACGGTTTTTGTTTTTGGTTTAATTCTAGGGAATCGGCAGCAAAGCTCTTAGAGTTAGTATCGCAATTAATCGTGCTGGTGGTCAGAAAACTAGTAATCCTTTACAAGGTCAAGCCATGGCTGCCGTTCAGGCTATGTGGTATGGAACTTGTAATACTTTCACTTTGTCTAGTCTTGTTTCCAGTTAACAGAGTTGCATTAATTTTTCCTCTTCCGTTTCTGTATTAGGAGTGGTCAGGCGCAGCCAGCTGCTACCACACAGCAGGACTACAATCAGTACTATGAGCAGTACTGGCAGAATTACGCAGCCTGGCAAAACTATGGAAATTATTACGATCCATCATCCTACAGTTATGCTCAGCAACAGCCAACGCCGCAACAGCCACCCATGATGGCTCCAGCTTATCCCGCTGCAACTCCCATGGGTATAGCAATGGCGGCTCACACCGCACCTCATGTAGGTCAGCAACAAGATGATGAATATGAACTTGTTGGTAAGTAAAGAATTGCGAAACGATTCTTGGACTATCTATCTGTGAAGTAGACGTAGACTGTAGATGGTAGTAGTGCAAAATCTTTCACTTTCTCTGCTGTAAATACGGTTTTGCTACAGGGTGCAATCAATTTAGTTTTTCATACTGTGTCTCTAAAAATACTTTCTCGATGCTAAGCATGCATAGGAATTACTACACAGTCGGTGTCTTTGATCAAATACCAGTTTCATTGAGATGCATTCTTCTCCTACCTTACATCTATCAACAAAGCGAGTAGGTGAAATGGACACATGAGACTAATGATGGGTATTTTTATTTTCTGTTCTTTCAAGCAAACCTTTTGACCGGTTTACGTAAGATCGTTATTTAAACTCTGCATAACACTAATACATACAACGTTTAACGTTTCGTGTACTTAACACACAACTGTTAAAAAAGAGTATAGCAGGGATTTTGGATTATTTGTAAATTTAAACTTTCACGTTTCAAATTAATACGCTCTTCATACATAAATACCTACTCTATATTGAATGAATTGTTAATGGCAAGTGAAAGCCCCCTTACAAATTTTCAGAAATCAGATTACATTAATTAGATCTTACCCCTTGAAAGTAAAGTAGATGTCTAACATGTCTCATAATATACTCTGTTGTTGTTCAATTTATCTGAAGTATTATATGGAGTCCTCCCACAGTCCACCAGCAGCTTTTTTCAGTATCTTTGAGTTTGCTTTGAATGTATTTCTTTCGTAAGGAAAGAATGTGTCTCAATGAGTTGTGTAAACATTTTTCTCGCATTTTGATAAGTTTTGCGGTGTTACCCAGTATCATCGCTAACTAAATGTCATTATTGTGTTTAATTGTAAATCTATAAGTCTCGTTTAACTCTTCTCTTTCTTCTCTTCTATGCATGCTTATAGTATAGTAGAGACTCTTTTGTGAAAAGCAAACAGTATGAGACCATGAAGAGAATATTTTCAGAGTATATACGTGAAGTATTCTCTCTAGCTTTTGCCATGGTCAGTCACTCTTTCACTTGTTGAACCCAAATGGGGTTACCCAATGTAGGGGGTATTGTTGATGGGCAGAGTTGCAAAGCAGTATCCAAGTAGGGAGAATGAACTTGTGTAATTTCTTGTAACTGAACACTATTGCCACTTACACTCACCACCACAAAAGGAGTCTTTTTTTCTTTTGTATGTTGACATCCTCTTGTCTTGATTTTTTCTAATTACCAAAGGATTAAGAGCATACAATACAATCAATGCGTTGAATAACTGACTGACAGAACACAGCTTGCCCATTGATGTGGAACGTCTGAATGCTGAAGTTCTGAACCGCTCGAATGACCTGTTTGAAGCTTTAGATGACGCAAGATGGTTGCCCAAAGGGACTTTGGAGATTCCTATTACCTACTAAAGAAGCAAAAATTAGAGAAAACTAAAACAAACCCAGAATACTTTTTCACGTGAATTTCGAACTTGCTTTTGAAACTTTGAATACAAACAGAAGGGATGGTTTTCAAAGGGAACTTGGCTTACCTTCTCAGGATTTGACAAACCAATTGGAGTTAAATGTGTTAACTTTAAAGTCTTGTAATTACATAATGTCACATTATTAATGTGTATATATTATTATTATATTGTTATCCAACGGTTACTTTTGGGTCAACTGTGAATTTTTTTGTGTTACATGATTGTTGTTGGTAAATGTTGTTAACGTTGCTAGCTCCGCTAGTGTTTGTGCGGAGTAAAAAAAAATCATAATGTGTTGTGTACTATTTGTAAGTACAACGGTATTTGTATGTTATGTTAATTAGACTGTTGCCAATAAGAGGATCCTCCTGAATTTATTCGTGCTACCAGCCAACGTTTTTGCATGAAGTTGTTTTAAGGTGTATATAGTATATTATGATTAAGTGAATTCTCGATTAATTTCTAGTGTGAGCAGGTGGTTTTATGTGTTTGTGTTATTGTTACTACTCCATTGTGTCACGTAAAAATGTGAACTCATTCGTAGTAGGTTGGAGGATGCAAATATTTTGATGGTATGGTTCACAACAACAATACTTATTTATACCGAAAAAGATGTTTCAGATGATTGAAAGTCGATCACACCAAAATGCCCTTTCCAAACTAGTGCTATAATAATAATGTAGCGTAATGTTTAGTAGTTGATAACATGTTGAGGCGAACTGCATTCTAAATATAATATGGTAACACGACTAACCTGAAAGAAGCTCTCCACGCAGTTCTCGTTTTTTCTTTCATACATACGTGTGTTTGTGGAAGCTTCTTGCAGAAAATTGTTGAAAGACATGAACCATTAATGTGGTGATGATACCTCTTTGTAAGCAGAAATCTTACGTAATTATAATCTGGAAATTTCAAGTAACGGCACACGCACTTACAGTAAACTTATTAGTATGCATTGAATATTGCAATTTAGATTGTAATGTAGTCATCCACAACGTGGAAAATGAGTCCCTCATGCGATATAAAAATCTATGTTTAAGTGAATAACTGCCTGCCTTAAATGTTGAATAAGCTCTTTAAACATTTAACAAAACAAATTGTTAGGTATTAGCATCCATATTGTATACCAAGTATACAGTTTAGCAAAAAATGTTGTTGTGATGATTGTTTGTGGACTGAACTGAGAATAGTTCATTGAAACCTACGTACTACCTAAGGAAGAATTATTTATGGACTTTTTCTAGTAGGATAGCTTGAGTGTAGCAGGGAAATAATATTATTAGTCAACAAGAAGGGGTCGTAGATTGAGAGTGATGATCCACTTTAGTAGAAGAAAACTTATTAGTAGGAACATAGAGCTAATACAACTAGGAACGGCGCACTTGACTCCTTTCTAAATGGGGCCCTGCCTAAAAATTATTCACGCAACAAAAGCTAATTTTCTCTCTGCGAACTTTTATCATCTAATTTATACTCAAGAAACATTTTTATAGACCACTTTTACATTACTTGTATAAACAAATTAGGTAGACAAGTTTCAGTAATCAATACAATCTGAGGAATCAGACGAATTTTCCAAATGCCTCCAACAATTAAGTACAGATACTAAATTTTCTTTTCTTATAACAACAAAAAATAAAAACAGTTCATTTTCAGGACGCGTATAAATCAATTTTTACCTTGTATGCGATACTTACTAACTACAAATGTTTTGTGAAAGTTGTTCATTGATGATTTTAAACGAAGTAAGGCAGATGATTGACAAAACGATACATCGGATATATATATACCATTTGCTCAAAAGTATAGTTTAAATGTGGTTTTTAGAAGAGACGGCTACGTGAAAAAAACGAGAATTTTTGAGAACGATGAGCGTTAAATTTTTTGTAGATTGATAAACATAATAACAACACGTATTTGTATATACTACGTAATTGAAAGATTTTGGTAATTTCCAGTTCAAACGGAATAATAATCTACGTAAAAAATGTCAGTTTTTCTCGGGAGACAAAAGAATATACCTAGGCAGACATTGAAACTTTTTACAAGTTTTCCAAAAAAAACAGAGAGTAAAGCAAATTTACCATTCTATTATCTAGGGCCTCTTTGTAATTTGTATATATGAATATGCATTTATTCACAAATAATTCAATCACGTTTGATAACTCAACAAAAATATATACACACCTTAATATATAATATACACTTCAGTATCATCGTGATCACCACTTTTACAAAGTGCGTATCAAATGTTCGTGCCGCAATTATACAGTTTATATTAAAACATATTTGAATTTTGGATGTTGGATGGCATCATCATCGTTTTGACATCGTTCTTTTACCAAACTTTTTTTTAAAAAAAAGTTATACGCACTATATACGTTATGTTTATGATTTATTTTTTCTGTTTATAATTTTGATTTCATGATGAGACTGAAAGTACCTTCATATTATATTTAAATATTATTGCCGTGAATCCTTATATGAGCACATGCATTATCATTTAATGTTCGTTATCAAACTATATATTTTAGGACAAAGATTTCCCTCTTCTACTTAGCGTAAAGATACAACAATTATTATTATTAATCATTGTTCATTCAGTCCGTAGTGTGTAGTACTTGTCGATATACATAGGACCTAGACTGTACACAAAAGTATACAGCGAATGGATGCAGTACGTGTAGAGAAATACATAAACGCCTGGAAAAAGTCTGTGCTAGAGTAGTGACACTCGAGTAGTCATGAGCGAATGCCTAATCAGTTTCTTTTAGCTACTATTTCATCAGGGATTTTTTTCTCGGTGTAGTCAAAACAAAATGTCTGTAGATTGTAGGAGAGCAAACCTGAAAAAAATTATTATAATTATGGAAAACGTATACAAGGGTCTACTAGCAGTGTGTAAAAAATGCTGACAATTTGTATAAGAGCTATATATGCATACATATAAATCATCCTATGGTTGTAGTATATTAAAGGAGGAGTTACTACTATGATAGTATATTAATAATATAATGCTCGTTTTGTAGCAGTAGAAATCGGCCAACAAGTGTCGTATACTTTTACTCAGCAAAGGGGGGTGTTGACTGCATTGCGCTCGTTTTATACGCTGTCAATTTAATTATAATTATAGTACCGATGAATTTGATATACTTGCTATAAATCTATCGTATTTAAACGGACGTGTACAGGAATGAAAATTCTACTGACAAGTCACACACACAAAAGCTATTTGTTGATGAAAGTAGTGTCAGTGTCAAGCAGTGCTTGGTCAAACAATTTTTTGTATTTAAACCGAATTTTTACTGAAAGCAAGCGGTGCATATTATTAATTTTTTGTCGTTTTTGATAGTTTCAATTTTAATATCTCTATGTGTGTGTAGAAAAGTTGGACTATACCTATGCATATTAAATATGAAGACCGTGACCAAAAAAACAAAACAAATTGAAACGGAACATTTTAGTTATATATTCATTGTGTGTATAATTAAATATGAAATTACTCTGTGCATTGAAGAGGTAAAGTTGACGTCACGTATTTATGAAACTTTTACTAAAGTGTCGCTGCTGAATGTGATGATGAAAATATTACGGTTTGTGCGGTCTTTGTAGCTATCATTTGCTATGTTTGTACACAAAACTCAGAGAAGAAATCCGTGACGAGTTTTTAGGGTTGAATGTTTGATATTTGATATTAGTAATTTCTACAAAAGGGTAGAGTAATGTACATATAGCGCGGTAAGACATCACTGAAGTAGATAAAATAATATATGCAACACAAAAGGAAAATGGCTAATAGTAACACACACCATTTTTAGTGATCCAAAAACAACGCTAACGTAGAATAAAGTAATGAATCCAACAAATCTGTCACTCTGTGTACTTTTGGTAGTTGTGTAGATGTCTGTAAGCGTTTGGGAGAGAAACCTAAGAAATTTTAAGAGAACTTTTAAGAAATGGTGTAAATTTGTAAATAGTGTACTTTCTCTTTCTCTCGCCTCGTGTGAGGAGATATGGCAAGTTGAAAATACAACGTGGCTAAAATATAATAAAATGTATATAAGTTTAAGTGAAACTGGCCAATGGATAGAGATAAGAAAAGGATAAGATGTACTACGCCGAAAAAGTTGTGTAGTTTATAGGGAATAGGAAAAAGGTTGGAAAACATGTTCCTTACTAAAGGACAGTCCTGTTTCATGTTCTTCTTTTTCGTTGTGTTTGGTTTGTTCAAAAAGTAATGGAAAATTGTGTGGAAGTAATGAAGACACTTACAGCAGGTTAGTTGTGAAAGGGTAATGTACACTTCCATGATTTTACTTGACTTTTTGAATTGCGTTTGAAAATAAATTGGGTGCTTTTTTATAAAACTTTTGTCTCACCTTCAAAGACAAATATGTTGGATTAAAGAAGTTAATCAATGCATCTTTAATTGTGGTACAAAAATGCTTTATTCCACCCTGCCAATCTTAGTGCAAAGTACAAAGCCATATTACAACAAGTATTTATTATTATAGGTTGCATAATAATTATTTTGATTAGATTTACACCATAACATGTTGCAAAATAGTAAAGTTTTTTTTTGACGAAAAGTCTTTATGAGATTGGAATACTGACAAAGCCGTGATCTTCCACGTCATCTGCAAGCCTGTCCAGCTCGTCTGGAAAGCCTTTGACAATTCTTTCAACATTCTCTTGCGAAGTAGCTTGACTCATCGGGCTGAGAATGCCGGCGTTGGCGACTAAGCTCAAGGAAATATTGCCTTGCCACTTGAGGGAACAAGCGGAAGCCACTAAATCATGCAGAGATATAACATAAGTTTTTAAAAAAATCTAGCGATTATAAAGTAAAGAGGAAAATAAATATACATTAAACTTTAAACATACCTGTGTGCGGCCACTGGAGGCCAACAAAAGGTACAATCTGAGATACTTGATATTTGCCAAAGATTTTGTGCTCTTCTCTGTCCAACTTCTCGAAACCTTGCATATCCGACGAGAATTGCTCATAAAGAAGGCAGCAGGCTCCCCACTTTTTGGACACCAGATAGCGAAGCACATGCCTCGGAAGGAGGCTCAACAAATGGAGATAAATTGAAAATATTTGGTTAGTCTCCTCCCTCTTCCGGGATTCTATTTGATGAATTGCCTTCAGAACTGTGGCTTTTGTTGACCCGCAGGAAGATATGCAGGGACATTTTACAGTTGTAAAGCACCTGCAAAAGTTTATTGTTACCGAATTACACATTTAGAACATTTTGTATTAAAAATTTTAACTTTTATGGATAAAAATTCAGTATCATTATTACTGGTCATTTGGAAGTAAATTTTCTTGTGAAGAAACGCTGGGTTTTGGCACAGGAACGAGAACACAAGTCTGGCACTTTCCCTCTTGAGTGTCTACCCCTTTCTCCTCCGGAACATTTGGACACTTGTGTCCATTCGTGATCCCCTCGAGAAATAGACACAACTCCACCGCTGAACTCGACAAGTTGGGCAACTGACTGGAGCAAATTTTCCGAACCGTCACCTCTGACAAAGTCACCCAAGACGCGCTCGCCGACTCCCATTCTCCCTCTGACTGGACGAGGCCCTGTCGGACTCTGATCACGTCTTGAGCAAACTGAAAACCCCGGAACGGAAGGAAGACTAGAGTTTTAAGTTTTATAAGAATTATAGAGGAAATCCCCTCAGCCCCTTTTGAAATAGTAACCCCTTGCCCCTTTTCCCCCTCGTCGTTTGGACTAGTGACGTAGACAGATTTGATTGTTTGATCAGTCATCATTTGTTGTAGCAAATTCATAAGGCCCTGGCTGTCCGTGACGGAGCGATGGAGCCTGATGAACAGGGCACTCCCACAAGTCGTGCCTCTCCCCACGGTGGTCGTCCCGAGGTAATTGGAGTACACCAAGATTTCCCAGAGGGGCCTCCGATTAGGGAATGGCAGGGTCATCAGTGTGCCCACAGCCTTCTTCAGGCCGAGCTCATCCGTTGGCTGGTTAATTTGGCGAATATGCTCGTGAATGAGGAAGTAGTTGGCTTTTTGCCAAAAGTAATAGCCACCAAACGTGGTCGGGATTTGCATGAGCTTCGCGAACGGCTTTGGGGAGGATGCATTGTCATTGTCACTCAACTCCAAAATCTTCTTGCGGAATTCGTCGCGAAACTGGAAGCAAAATAACATGACCCCATCACTCCACAAATTCATTGAGACATTCATAATAATTATATACATTGATAATTACTCACAACGTCAATATTCAGAGCCCCCTCCAACTCGATGAGGAGACCCAAGCTTGACCTTGAACTCTCCCAGTAGCGATCTATCGCAAAGAGCGTCTCCGACGAGTGAAAGCCCTGGATAAACTTCCTCTTGAACAACTTGACGATCACCCACAACACCCCATGCTTCCATACGAGGAGCAAGCCAAATGTGACGATGAGGAGGGGCGATAAAATGATCAGTATCAGCCAAGCCAAGAAGGCTTGCGAGATTTTGAGACATGTCTCTCCCAAGTTCTCCATCTCACTACCATTCTCCTTGTTCATAGTTTGTCATCCTCTTCTGAACACAATTTGAGTCTCACATGAACTTTGAACTGTGTCACCATAATTTTTACACTACACTTTTCCAAAGTGGCTTCTGTTGTTCACTTTTGCAGAGTACACAACTTCTCTGGAGCTCCCTGGAATCCGGATGCGAGACAGAAGTCGTGCCTCACAAAAATGTCGTAAAGACTGGTAATGATATTGAAAGGTGTTTTTATAGCCTCGAAAATAGGGATGCCCTTTCAGACTCGGCAGACCTTCACTTCATGGCCTTTTCTGTGCACCATCATTCATCGCTTGGTCTGCAACTTATCACTTCATAAGTGAGCTGCTGCTGTATCTCTGAAACCACAGGAGAAAAATGTTGAAAATTTCTGTGACAAATCTTGAGATACAAAGGATTACACTTTATGAACTTTTGGAAGAGAGGAAACCCTTTTCGCTCTCTGCACAAACGACATTATGAAAGGAAACTCTTGAAAGCTGTACATTTTTTAATATCGCCAAGAACAAAAGGTTACCCAACCAAAACACAATGCTCTCTCAAATTCTACTAAAGAGGGTATTAATAGGAAAAAAGTCTTTCTATGAGGAGATTATTTTTGTGCAACTGTCATTCTCATGCCGTTACTCTTCTAAATGAAGGCTTGTAATGTGCATGCGTGCATTAAATTAGAGGACACAGGCTTTATGCTAAAAACTAGTGCTAAATACAACTGTTCTCTCGCCATTTTATCTAGTGACAAATGTGTGGTTGAGTAATAAAAACATTGACATTTCACTGCTCTAAGGATTCGCGTGGAAAATGGTGCTTATGGAAAACTGACGACGATCCCAGGACAAACTCAGGAGAGGCTTCTAAAGCAAGTATCAATCTCTCAGAGGATTTACGTGTTGTGAGCTCGAGGAAATGTAATAAATTCGAGTGGTGCATGCACAAGAAAAAACCGCAGTAATGAATGTTCTCATCATCACAAAAATGGCTTGTGAACAATACCATTACGCTTTTGCTTGAGCAAACAACAGTTTTACATGATACCCTGAACATGAACCTTCTGCACATTTCTAATTTTTTATGCATATAAGCATAAAAGTTGCAATCAATGTGTGCATATTATTGTAATACACCACGTTTCCATTTCCTTTGTTTGTGACCGGCGGGTGTGCGAATGCATATCTTTGTAATATTATATACGGAGCAATTAGTGTTGAAAACTTTCACTCTTACAAAACCTGAACAAATTGCTCACTTTTTCTCAGCAGATACAAGATGCCGACGACGACAGGGATTGATTATGTCAGCAAACTGCGAAGAAAATGACAAATAAATGCGTAATAAAAAACGACTTGGATTTCACACGAAATCATTCAGTTTCGAGATGACGATAACCGCTGAATTGTATGAAAGCAGAAAAAAGTCTCTTGAAAGGAAAATTTACATATTGAATATTGTACGCATATATGTGACAGTCGTGCATATCTCCATTTATGAGTTGTAAACGTAGTAATGCCACAGTTTTAAGACTTCAATTAGGTGCTGGTAAATTAGGCTTCGCAGGGTTACTTCGTATTTTAAACGTACCACAAATATAGGCGGAGAGCACCTGCTACTAATAATGGCACGTAATACAAACTGTTGAAATGATAACTCCATTTTGTACATACTTCTTTTTTGTTATAAAGACGTTTATTTGAGTGCTGCGTAGTAGCTGCTGCAGTGCCTGGCTCTGGCTGTGTGTGGTTGCGGTACACAAAATTGAAAAATTAACTTTTTTAACGGATTTTTTATCGAGTTAATTTTGTAAACTTAAAAAAGGATGATATTTTTGCAAAGCTACAATCTACACTTCTGCAGTTTTAGTGCTATTCTGAGTTTTTTATGATTCTCCCCCAAAAACTAGCACAAGATTATGATGATGATGGGATACAAGGAATCATGACATTTTAGCACCTCGCCAGCTTTTCATTTTTCATGAGAGCCTCGTTCTCCTCGCAAAATATAGCACATCTTCACGAAAACCCGTCTTACTTTTACTTTTTGCACATTAGAAATGTGTAATGCAGAAATAAATCTCAAAATATGAAGTATATATGCCTCGATGGTTTACTTTTTTCAAATAAAACGGAAACTCTCTTCTTCTCTCTCGTGCCAAATGATATAAAGACAAGATATAAAGAGTTGAAATGTGACAAAAAAAAACTCACACTCAGTTCCCTTTTGCCAAACTTGGTCCAGTGCACATTGCCAGAACTGTGTATATACAAACAGAGGGAAAACAAAGTATGACAAGCGTCCAAAAATCTACGTGACCAAGACTATCAACCCACGCCAAGCGACTGAACCTGAATGTAAAGTACACAACAATACTCCGTGTGGAAGTTGTGAAGAATAAATTGAGGATGATTGTCATAAACGAAGTGTTTCCTCATTCACTTTCCGTCATTTTTGGATTTTGGAAGACGTCACACTCACAACTCCCCTCCTGTTTTTACTCAAGCTCACCCATTTACTTTGTGGTTGATGCACCATCATAGAGAGAAGCCAAAAAATGGAATCAAGTCAACCAAAATGGTATTTTTTCACATTTTTCATACAACCTACTATAAAACCGTCCTTCATCCTGAATACGTAAAACACAAAATTTTCGTCTACGTTCAATCTCTGTGGCTTTCAACTTGTGGCTTTGCTTTCGTCGAAAGAAAAATCACGAGAGTCAAACGTTAAGAAAGAGAGCGACACGAAAATCGTGTGGTTCCGGCTACGTATTAAACTAGACTTGATTGATGGATATTGGATACTTGAGTTATAATGTCAGCATGAAAAACGATCCACGGAGAAATGCCAGAGACATGTACAACTTTGCGTAATATTTTCTGACAAGTGCCTTTTGACATTTGATACAAGAAACGAACGAGAAATTATTGGCAGGTTGGAAGAGTGACTTTTGAAAGGAGGAAAATAAAACGAGTTTTCCTTTCGTCGACGAAATGCCGGGCAATTTGCTCACATGCAAATCTGATCAGTGCAATTTCCCTCGTTGCGTGTTACATGTCTTTGCTTCGCAGGTGGCAATTTATTTGATATTTGAGTAAAGGTTTACACGCGGAAATGCTATGCACTGTTGTTTTGTAACAAACAGAAAATTGGAGGCATCATGATGATGACTAATGCTTTGTTTTGTAATACAAAGGTAATACGATGATGATTTGCAAGTTAGATTAGCATTGATTAATTCCAGAGATACGCCGGCGAGAGCAAAACATCTATAATCCTGTATTTATTGCCTCTTTTGCATTAAGTGGGCTCAATTATGTTTGCCCTCTGCTGATAAAGGTAGCAGTCCAGATTTTACTGAAAGTTGCTTTGCAGCTAAACAAGCACAGGGAATACCGTGAAAAGGTGCTGCACACAAAATGATAAACGCGAGAATTTGTCAAAGACAAAGTGAGTCATGCACTCCATAATAATACAGGTTATTAATATTGCCCGCAAATACTAACCCGTTGATACTTTGTTCTGTGACATTTCCACGAAATCATACGTATGCGTCACTAGTATTTGTAGATTTACTCAAATTTGCCACTTTTAGCTGATTTACGAATCACAGTTTACCACACACAAACCAAACCACAGCAGCAACACAAGCCTTCTTCATAACGTTTTTGTAACGAAAATGTCTCAAGAAGAAATGCTCTAATCTTTGCTTATCTGGCTTCGTTGAATTCGATCATCATACCACAAACACTTCACAAGTTTTGCTTTGTAATAATAATCGCAATCGAATCACTTGCTGCGATGATGATAAAGGAATGTTATGATGTACGCGATGGTGTTCCACAAAATCTCTCACCATTTACACTTACACCCTATAAAAGGATAAAACCAGATAATCTTCTCGCTTTTTAATCCATGTTTTTGAAATAAGCATTCCCTGCCTGAAATCACGAGTACAATTTATTACATTATTACCTATCGTTCAAAGTACGAATGGCGAATCTTTTTTATATTATATTAATCCATCGCATGGCGAGAGCACGCGGAGAGGTGCAACAACCACACACATTTTACTCTATACCTGTTGCAATTATTTATCCTCATCCCTTTCAACTCAAATTGGGAAACCCCTATAAAATTCGTGTTTTTCTAGGTTTATGATAGGTTTTCTTGTTTCTTTTTCTAGCACAAAACGATAGGAAACACGCACTTACATTGCAGCTCTCGAGGTTCGTCTTTAGAAATGCAGAATGTAGAATATGTTTCGCTGTTTAAAATAGAAGTTTTCTGAGCACTCTGAACGCAGTGACGAAGTACTGCTTTTGACAATTTCCTCTCCGACATTAGTGTGCTTCGTGTGAGTTTTGCAAAAATATACACACACGGTGTCAGCGACACGGTGAGAATTAAAGATGGGATACAATAATTTTGCATCCACTAGTATGTTTATATACGCTCTTCACTTATCCTTTTTAAGCCAAGACGATTTAGTATGGACCTTAAATTTTCCTGAAGATGATGTATGCAAATGCACATCATCGCAATCTCTCAAATGTTGAACCAAAACTCTCTCGTGAGCTGCACTCTGAAACGTCATTTTTATACTCTGCGTGTCACTCGCATTAGAAACGTTATAATATTTTTCTTGGTATCACATCATCTACCGCATACTTCCACCTCATCTTCATCGTCTCGCATGCAATGCACCTTCAGAAAATAAAAACGTTCCTTTCTCACTTTCGTGTGATTCACTCATCGGAGTTTTTTTTACGAAGCCACGTAGTACATTTATAAGCGCATGTCTTGTGACTCTCAAGAAAAGGGCTTGCTTTGTTTGCTTTTCGTCAACAATCTTGACGAAAAATCTTTGAACTCAACTGTGTTTTCTAAGCATTGTTGCAAGGTTTAAATTCGAAGAGGGTCATACCAAGCCTTTATAAATGTTTGTAGAAAACGAAGGAAAATGTGTGTGCGGTTGTTTGCTTTAGTTTTGGTTTGATTGTCACAAAAATCCACTTCAAAGATGAGTACTAGCGAAACAATTCTAAGTGCGAGTCAGTTTAGGAGAATAGCAAACACCTAAAATAGTATATTATTATTTGTTGATTACAAACTCGTAACTTAAATGGTGTACCCTCAGAAAATGCAGAGGGTTTTAATACTGCATGCGAGTGAAACTGGCTTTTTGTGCTAAACCACGATTTATTTTGCAAGTGAAAAAATACCGGATTTCATGGGTCAGCCTCTAGGAGTCACGGCCCCTTTTAAAACAGCAGCAAATTTGTAGTTTAGCTCTTTACAAAAATACTTAAACTGCCTCTAAAAGTTTTGTATGCACTGTAAAGCCCTACCGCATACCGAGAGAGACTTCAAGAATTCTGTCGAAGAATGCAAAATGTTGGATAAATTGCACTAGTACCTGACTCACTAAGTCAAAGTATGACTGACAGTGAAGAATGTGTGGCAGTAGAGTGAAAATGACACAAAGGAGGACATGCACACATGTGTTTGCTTGACATTCAAAGTGTAACGGTAAAAAAAAAGAGTATAAACTTGCGCGTGAGAACTGCATGATTGCTTCATTTCAAAACTCCAATGTGAAGACTCTTTATATAAATCGGAAGTATAAAAACTGAAGTTATTCCAGTATATCGTGTAACAAAATATGACATCATATGCATACATGGTACAACTGTCACACTTTTACAAGCTAATTATAATCTTTGACATGCAAAGTCGCAGCAAACAAACACATGGCAAAAGCCAGTGATTAATCGATGAAAGTAAGTCACACAATCATTAATCTCACACACTACACTCCGGAAGTTGCACAATAGCAAGAAACGACATATTTGCATACAAGCTAATCACTCTTCTGTAATATTACCTTTGAAAGTCGTCGTTATCGAAGACAAGTATGTTTTAATCTTGACGTGTGTGCAAAAACGGAACTGAACTTGTGTGTTGACAATAATTATTAAGTTACAATTACACTTTGCTTGCACATTTATGTTACATACCGTTTGTATCACAAGAACTCACACTAATTCAATACAGAGAATTGACGAGGAAAAAATTCTTCCGTTGATTGTGATTGTGCCACACATTCACATAAAAAAATTGTTATACAGAGGAGTGCAAACTGCATCCGTGTGCTCACTCCGCAACTTTTTCACTGACAAAGAATCCTTTTTTTGATATTCACATATTTATTCTGCTCCTCTGCTGGCGATCCCGTGGATTGAGACTTGAACATGTGTGTGACTGGCTGTGTGAACACAATGAAAATGTGGCTTTTGAATGACAAAAGAGCTGAAGAGGCAAAACCTTTAGCCGTTCCTTTCAGATACGATAAAAAGAGAAGGGATTTTTTTACAACTCCCTAAGTATTTATTGTAGGTATACCTATATTCATTCACAGTTGAGTTGTGCCGAGAGACTCTGGTCACGTATATAAAAAATCGTGTACATCGCATCCTTCTTCATCTTCGCATACAAAAAGCGATACTATCATCCGTACGTTCTAATTTTCATTTGCTACGTCTTCAAATATGATGAGCGATGGACTACAGGGAAAAATGGGGTTTCGCATAAAAAGGAATGTGAAGTGGGTAAATTATCCTGTGCGCGGTAGCAGAGGTGATGATGAACAGAAGAGGTTTAGTGAGAGAGAAATAAACCAAATCTAATGATGTGATTCTTGACTTGCTGAGTTGAGCTAATGGAGAGTTTTTATTGAATTATGGGTACTCGTATTAACGGACGCGTGTACCTCTTCGTAAACGACCTTGATTCAAAATCAAGCTTACCGTTTGATGATGGGCTTTTGGTGTGTATGTTTTTTTCACGTTGTTGGTTTTATGAGCATTTAGTGTTTGGTGTTAGGTTTTGGGGTAAAAATAGAACAAAGAATAGGTGTTATTTCCTGAATGTTTGACGTAGAAAAGTATATGAACACAAGTGACGTGTGTTGTAATCTGTTCAGCATCATCCAGAAATTGATTGCGTAGTTTTTTTTTAAACTGAGCTCGAATCTACTTTTATTCTTCGCTCTATAGTCGTGATTCCACTTTCTGATGTTCACCTACGAGACAATGGAGATTGACAAGATTTAAAAAAATAAGCATAAGCGGGGAGTCGACATCATTGAGTGGAGAAGTGAAGAAGGCCCTATAGTATTCTACAGTTTATATAATATGTATCACTAGTTTTAGCGAATTTCCATCATCTTCCTAGGGTTAAGTACCCCAATATGGCACAGAGCCAACAGGCTCCTGTCCAACTCACTCGTGAGCTGGACTTCAAAATTCCAAGTGACTTGCCTCGAATGGACGTATCTCATTTCATAAACCACTCCTCAGAACGCATTTGGCAAGGACCGTTTACCTTTGTTTTAGGCGCAGATCCACAGTTTGGAATGAGTAATATGTCTCTGTATTGGAAAATGAAGCTTTAAAACTGCTGCCATTTATCATAAATGCTTTAAAATGTTTTAAAAGTTGCCTCATGCAAGCTTCACAAATCTACGCCCTCGTGGGAAGCTGAAGTTCAACTCACACGAGAGACAATCGCACGCATCAATGCGATGACCCCGAAGCCAAAATTCTTTCTTGTTTGCGGGGACATGCTCGACGCTTATCCGTTTGAGAAGCCGTTTCCCTATTATAACAACAATGACATCACAGTGAGACATTTGCAATATGCCGACTTCACGAAGGTCCTCCAGGAGCTGGACCCGGACGTGAAGCTGGTTTGCGTTTGTGGCAATCATGACGTTGGGGACGTGCCCACGCAAGATTCCCTCCGACTTTACAGGCAACAGTTTGGTCTCGACTACTTTGCCTTTTGGGTGGGTGGGGTCAAGTTTGTGGTGCTCAACTCTCAGTTTTTCTTTTCTCCCGAAGCCCTTCCCGAGGAGACGACGCAACACTTGGCTTTCATTGAATCTTGTATTGCTGATGCAACTGCAAAATTTATTGGTACAAAAAATTCATGTCTTACAATGTGATAACAAGGAATGAACATCTTATGTGTATTGTGGCATAAAATTTGCTAACGTTTGTATTCAGTTGTCTTTCAACACATTCCATTCTTTATGGCCAATCCTGAGGAAGAGGACTTGTTCAAGAACATTCCCAAAGAGAGGCGCCTTGTTTTGCTGGAAAAGCTCTGGAATGCTGGTTTGTACTTTAGAAAACAGTAAAAGAACTAGTTTGCCACCTGACATACAAGTATTTGCATGGCAGGTGTGAGGTACATCTTTTGTGGGCACTGCCACCGAAACGCCGGAGGCAGGTACAAGGACATGGAACAAGTTGTGACATCAGCGATGGGAGCGCCTTTCGGCCAAGACCCGAGTGGATTTCGTGTTGTGCACGTTGACGAGGGTGGGATTACTCACGAGTACATTCCACTCAGAGAGACGATAGATTGCACGGAATTTGATGAGGAATTGAAGAAAGAAGTCATAATCACTTAACGAAGTGAAATTAACAAAATACAATATTTGGCCAAATTAGCATTGATAAGAACAGTAGAACAAAAATTACAGGTGAAATGATAAAATCGATCCGTGAGTTGTCATTACTTCAGGAAATTATGCAATGCTTATCTACACGCACTAATTAACCCGCAACGAGCAGATAAGATGATTATGGATTTAATGCAAAACACCTCTAGCTCATTAAGAATGAGTCAATTTAAATCAATTTACGTAAGCTTTCCCCCAAATAGCTATACACGCGAACGCTGGAAACCATTAATAATTCATCATTTTTCCTATAAATACGGCAAAAGTCTGAATGAAAAATACATTTGATACAAATTGCTGCCAGAGGGTGTAAGACAATTTTTGGTAAGAAAAATGGCGAAATTTGTCGAATTTGCGCTTGTCCTAACGGCGCTATTAACAGTGGTTACATCGTCTGCTGTTTTGAGCGCGCCTCTCTCATTTGACGAAGATTCAACAGGAATCTCATCTTCGTCGGATGAAATTCCATGTGACGCTCACTGTTACAATGTCACCATTTACGAAAGCACATCTCCTGTTTGTGGCTCGGATGGGGTTACTTATTTGACCTTGGAGGAACTGGAATGTGTCCGACACAGTTGTCAACGAGGTAAGCATGAAAAAAAATATCACGGCAATTGTTCATGTAAAAGTCATACATAACTCATAAGGTGTAAGGGTACTTGTCTGTATACGTATAGATATTCGAGTGAGACGATTTGGAAACTGTCGAAGAAAGGACATGACATTGAATTTTGACCAGTCGCCAACCCCAGTACCACCGCCCAGCTCATCGGAGTGGGAACTTGAGGAAGACTCAGGTTCACCTATTAGTCACGCAATAGTTACCCCGTCGTCACTGGTTGTACCACACAAAAAAGTCTGCATTCCTGACGAATGCGGGTGCTCTGAGGTACTTCAACCAATTTGCGGCTCTGACTCGGTGACGTACGGAAATGAGTGTTTAATGGATTGTAACAGAGAGTGTAAACCAGGCAAGCTTAATTATTCTTTTATAATTTAACAAATTGTCTCAATTCTCTGAGAATAACGGGAGTCTTGCATATAAGATATTTACTTCCTCAACACTCTATGGTTTTACACAGATCTCGTTAAATTTCATGATGGTCCCTGCGACAAGCTATTCTTCAAGAAAAAGCTGAAGACCTGCAATCCGGACGAGTGCGAATGTTCTGATGACCTGAAGCCGGTTTGTGGCTCAGATCGTGTCACTTACGGGAGTTATTGCTTGCTGGAATGCAACCGGAATTGCAATCCAAGTATTTAATTACATACTAAAATACGCTATGTCAAACTACCCCTTAAAAATACAACCCTTAACCAACGTTAATCTTGACAACCCACCTTATTTCTCGAACAGGTCTGATGTACCACCACGAAGGCTACTGTGGACGTCTCTTTTACCCTACTTCGGATTTCTCCTAAAACAGCAAAAATATACTAGCTGAAAGCCTTTAAGAACCCCTTCCTGTATAAATTAACCTTTACACAAAATTCATACAAAATAAAAATTGACCCGGTAGCAAATGTCATGCATAATGTCTAACAATAAAACTAAAGCTAAAATATGAAAAAATACAATCTTCCTGTATTTGCTTGTGACTCATGTTGCCGTAAACCCATACTTAAACTTTATTTCTTTTCTCTCGGCTTCATTTGAGACTGACTTTTCTTTTTTTCTACGCTTCGTTGAACTCGCAGAGTAAACGTACAAATGACTGAGTTTTAGGCTTGATAAGATAATGATGGCCTAAAATGGGGCATCTTGTATTACGCTATGTGACGTGACGAATGGTTATATGTATTGTGACAACTCTTGTTTTCCCTTACCCATATTCACTGACAATTCACTGTTTCATTCGTCACAATCATCACCAGATGTACAAAAATTATGGACAGATGAATACGGAGCAATTTAGGAATGAAGATGACATTTCGATTTAAATTATTGTTCCCTTTACACTTAACTCAAAATCATTTCAGTATTTTTATTCCGTAAGACTGCGAGTTATAGTAAATGAGTGGTATGATTGTTATCGACAGGCATTATGCATTATGAATGCGGTTTGAGTTTCTGTAAGATGTTTGACGAAAACTTTAATCATACAACACTTTGTTGTCATCATTTTTTGAACCCATGCAATAATTACTTGGAGAATACAATCACGCACATGTATGTAAATGGATTTTTATAAAATTGCTACAAATGAGTAAATGTTTGCGAACTCAATTTGACGATTCTAAAATAGTAGGATGATTGCAAGCAATTAGGCAATTCACACGCAAATGCTATATTACCTATATGACGCATAACTGAAATTTACATATATGTAAAGACTCATTTATTGCCGATGGCTGAACATCGTTGCGGATGGTTGGAGGGGAGGGGGATTAAATAAATTCGGAATGGAAACTTAGTTTGGTACGAAAAATCTTTTTTATTTTATCTTGAATTCAACCAATTTTGATACGTAGTCAGAAGGGAAAATAATTTACACTGGTTGCTGAGGCGGATAAGGGCCTGGGCCTCCATTTGGAACACATTGGCCTGGTGGAACACACGTTGTGCCCTGTGCACACAGAATTGCGGCACAAGGATGATGGTTAGGTGGAGTGGGTCCTGAAAAACAACAATGATCACCGTGCACTGCATTTTTTGAAACTTGTCATAATTTTCTTAAAATAATGTGATAAAAAAGTGACTCACTTTGCCATGGCCGACACATTGGAACCGGGGGACAAGGTGCAGTGATGCAATAAACTTGTACTAGTTGGCAAAATTGACCTGGGGGACATTGTTCCCCACCACATGGGGAACCAGGGTAAGACGGATAGTCAGGATATGGAGGGTACGGCATCGGTCGGTACCCTGATTGGCAACCACACATTCGTTACAATTGAACCCTTTTATGTTACCAAACAGAACACTATAATTTGCGATTTTTTAAAAATCGTTTAATTGCTTTACCACCAGCCGCGTCAGCCTGTGGCGGACCTTGTCCCACAGCGAGAGCAGCTAATGCCACCACCTGGAGTAACACGATAATTGCCAACTTCGACATCCTGCCAGATTGAAGACGTTTGACTTGTCCGTAGTTGAGTCGAAATGAACCTGGCTTTTCTTCAGATGATCACTTTATATCAATATCGACACGATTTTATTGCTAATTGTTCCTCCTCCTAAACTCAAACTGCTTCCGTTGTACAACGCACGCACTTGATTACTGCCTTCAGTAACTCCCTGTTAGCATTCTATGCAATTATTTTATGATCCTTACTCCTTTATACGTAAGTTATTATACATTGACATTTTATGGGATTAATAAGACTGAGAAAAGCTACGCTTCCTGTATTTCTGTGAATGTCTACTACGTGACAAAAGGCGACAAAAATCGGTAATTGTCCACAAAACACAGTTGTGATCTCCCATTCAAGAGGTTGTCTGTTTTACCATCAACGAATACGTGTTCATTGTTGTGCGTTACTAAAATCCATGTGCATATGCACATAATGCTCGTACCACATACTAGTGACTATATAGGTATTTTTAACCGTTCAAGCCAATACATTTTAGCTGGAACCCTCCCACAATGGTCAAAGGTACCTTGAAGTCACCTCAGACCCTCAGAACGGCTATGCATACTATGCATTTTCAAGAGCAATGAAGTAACACAATCTCCAAGATCACAATCTCATAAAACCGCAGAGACAGACGTCTTTCGTGGATTTAAGAAGGTGAATTGGTTGTTGTAATCCTTTAGGAGTCACGAACAAAAAATATTATTACCACTTTGTGAGAAACACAATTGACTACGAATGACTACATAAAACGCTACGTCGGAAAATGACTTTTTTGCATTTAGAAGAACGATGAAGTATTCATAATGAAAAGACTAATACACCACGTGCTGTCGTCAATGTCGGATCGTTTATTAAATCCGAAACTCCAAAAATAAGCACATCAGTCCATTAGATAAATTGTAAATCAATGGTTTTTAATAGATGCCGGATTTATGACGATATACATCCGGGATACGGAGGGCAAGGAGCCTTTTTGCAGTGAACCTGGAGCAACTCACATTTCTCGCCAGTGGGGCAGACAAACCCATCACAAGTAGGTGGGGTTGAAGTACTTGTTTTTGGCGAGTTTGGAGCACAACGCCCAACCAAAGGACAATCTGGGGAGGAGGGTGAACAATCTTTGGATTTCTCTTCGACACAAGTTGTTGTTCGCGTGCATTTCATCGCCATACATGGTGTAAACTTGGGTTGCCCTACAAAAGATTTCAAAATAGATCAACGTTAGGCGTAATTAATTAAAAAACTTAAAACCTGAAAACGAACAAGCTTGGCAGCTGGAGTCTGCTTATGCTATACGTGTTGAAGTGGGTTTTAGTCACTACTGCCGGAATTGCATTTTATAACAGGATCATTGATCATGGATTCATATTTTATATTTAGGAAACAACAGAATAAACAGAATTCGTTTATGATTAATGTATGTTTTTATACAAGATTGTTGCTCTTAAAATTGACTGTCAAAATTCTGACAATTAAATTGTGGTGAACGTCTTGTGACTAGATTCTATGATGTAAAATATGAGTGAACAATAAAATCCTGTAATCATGTAATCCCGTAGCTTTACGGCAAGGTATGTACATGTAAATACGTGCCATGGAAAACCGGAACGGAAAATCACGTATTTACGTGGATAAACTAGGGGCCTGGTGGAAATGGAAAAACGGAAATAAATGGAAAAATTAAATTTTACATTAAACTGTACTGAGAAACATCCCTCACAG
>JAHZMW010004147.1:0-34674 GCA_027743745.1 Alloscopus bannaensis | reverse complement strand
TACAATTAACCTGCATTCTACTATTTAACATAATGCACAAAAAGGAAAAAGATGCAAATCCTGTGTGGCGTACCGTCACACATTGAATACATACACAATTATTATTGCGCATACGCGGAGTTCTGACTTTCGGCAAGGTGACAAAAGATTTGAAGCGTGCTCATTTTCCTGAAAAGAGAAACATGTATTTGCGGTCTTTAATCGCTACCCGTAACTATTTGGATTCTCAATTGCGCACATTACACCGTTTCCACTCGACTTTCCTTGAAAATGGTCAATTACTACAAAAGGGGCCGATTTTCCGGTTAGCTAAGCATTCAACAGAGGTTGTGTGCGTTGTAATATTTTGATTGGATATTTCAGCATTCCTCTTACGCGACAAAGACCCATCGCGCTTCCTCCACACGGAAAAGTCATCCTGAGTAAGGCCGAGAGAGAAAAACATTAGAACTCTTTTGTGAATCTCTGCCATTCAGTGTTGCTGATTCATGTGGCATTATTACCGCTATTTATGTCATCATTAATACCCCACACTTCCCATTATACCGATGTGACGGAAAGGGATCACCTCAGAAAAACCACAAGCGCCAGTCCATGCCGCTGCCGCGCCTTGTGGTGCTCGTTTCGTCATGAATAAATTTTCAGTTACACAACGACAACAAGCGGCGAGAGTGAGAGGGGAGGAAATGAAATAAAAGCTGGCAAACGGGCATACAATCACCGTATTCTACTACACCTCAAAAAAAGCCTGAAGGGTGCCCATTTCTCCACTTTTTTCTACTCATGCAAACACCACTCTGTTTTTTTCCTTGTGCGAGTGTGTGCCTACAACAACAATAACAATTGAGCTGATTTTTTTTTAAAGTTTGAAAGCACCGAAATGTCAAGATGAAGGATGTGTACATTATGGGAGTCGGAGATGAAAAACGCATCTGCCTTATTCTCTCTCAAAAAGGGCACAAATTGGCCGGATTGAAAGAAAGAGAGCATCCGTTTTCAATGGAGCACAATGCATCCCACGAATAAACCCATCATCACACCGGCTCCCGTTATCACTCAGGGAAATTCATAATGCCGGTATGAGCTCGGCGAAAAGTGTCATCACACGACTCCACCTCGGGTGGAAAACGCACAAGCTGTGAGCTCCATTCGCTTTTTATACACAAAGCTGCTCAAATAAAATATGAGAGGGAAAAGACAGAAAAAAACCTTCCATAATTGGGATACGCATGATTCACTCTGAATACGAGTTGAGTAGGTATTTGTGTGATGTGTTGAAATATTGTGTAGTTTTACACACATTTTTATAATTCTTCCATTTCTCTCTCTCGTCCATAATGATAACTAGCTCGGATTGCATTATTTGTAAAAAATAAAAAAGTGGAAAGGTGTTGACCATGCATCATCATCAAATCTTTGGTGATGATGCATTAAAAATAGACATTAGCGTTGAAAAGGGGACTCAGTCATTTCCCTCGCCTGAAAACAACTTTCAAACAAGATTAACTGCAACAATAGCCTTCTCTCTGAAGCCGAGCACAACATTATTATCTCTGATCAAATTTCACCAAGTGAACAATCCCACAAAGCTTTGGCTTTCATCTCAGAAAAAAACGAGATGAGCACATGAAAATGCAGATGAGAAGCAGGGGATGGTCGTCGAATCGTCGTCATCGAATGTTGTTCTCAGTTGACGATACAATTTTCAGGCTATAAAATTATGCACAAAAATCTAGGTGACTAGTAAGCCATGCATCATACATCATAATGTGTGTACACAATTTTTTGGAGTTTTTATCTTGTCAGCGGTGCAAAGGCTTGGGGATGAGGTTGCCAGGTCACCAGACCGTTTTCACCACTTACGGACTCACTCGACGAGCTCACCGTCGAAAAATAGTTCTAGATGTGCCTTCAGTCGTATAATCTGATTTCGTCGTCGTCGATACATGCACGTTAGAAAAAAAGTAGCCAACTCTACGCAACTCATCTTTTATCAAAATTCCCACTATGGCTGAGTGTGTGTAATATGCATAAATAGGAGGGATTAGTGGTTGAGAACTTTCATCGTTCACCACCACTCCAGCCGTTTTCGGAGAGGGAGGAAGATAACCACCCGTTATAGAGAGTGATGTGTGTAATGAAGGCATAATATTTAAATGGTTGTACGCTTAGATGGCTTGGTTTGATGAATAAATTGGATTAGGCATCTTGTGTTGAAGTGTGAGAAGGCTGATTATCCCCGTAGAATATGCAAAGGGGTGGGAAGAGAAACAACAGCCTCTTTAAAACACTTGAAAACAACTCTCCACGCAACCACTACATCTGTGTGGATAATTCGTACGCGGACGCTCGGAAAGGAGTTGGATGCTCGAAGGAATTATTTTTTTCTCCCCGTCAAAACACGAAAGAAAACTAGGTATATGCACGACTCGAGAAAAAAATTGTTCATCAGAGGAGGAGGATATATAGTATCACAGGATGCTGTAGAAAAATATACCAAAGATGATAACCTGGACACTGGCATTTACCTCGGTAATTCTTGCCATAATTCAAATCAACAGAGGACCTGAAGGTGTTCCTTTCTCCTTGATCCATATCAAGATGTATCAAGCGAAAAATGTTGCCGACAAGACGAGCGAGCCTCAACAGACATGATATGGATATTCTCTGGTATTGCTGCTGGCATGCTTTTAGTGGGTGATATCCCGCTGCTCCGGCTTCTGAATTGTTCACTCGCATTAAATATGTTCCACTTGTAATCTCACGTCGTTCATCTGTTTTCCTACTTTTCCTGAGAGTGTCTCTCAGATTAGAATGCGAGTGCTACGAAGAATTCTCGAGAAGCCACTACCTTCTTCTTCTTTTTTGCCGAGAGAAGTTGACAGCGTACAAAGGTTGTTTCTTTTCAAATGAAATCATCAAAAACAATCTCGTATATCCACACTCATGGTGGCGAAATGCAAAGTGGGAGAAATTTCCACAGAAAAGGCTATTCATCCCAAAAGGGGCATATGTGACGACGACTGGCTCTTACGGCTTCACAAACTGGAGAAGATAAAAAAAATCGTGTTATGCATCTGCTCTCCAGAGACCGTCGAGCAGGCGACAGATACGAAGAAAAAGTTTTACGCGAGGATATTCATTATGCTTTTATTATTGCTCAAGCTCGCTTCTCCAGAAAATGAATCAGTACGTTTTCACTAGAGCAATATTTTTTACAAGAACCGCCGAATTGATTGCTTAATTGAACTCATATATTTAGCTTGGACAGGAGGATTGCATTGTTGTGCAACATTAGCGATATGATGCTCTCCATGGAAGCGTATCTGACAAATGACGCATGATCTCTTCTTCCTCGTGTTATGCAACGAGTTATTTTTATGCAAAGCCGAAACAAGTGTGAGAAGAACAACTGGCTAGCAAATGAGTTGAAGTAAAACCGGGTCACATAAAACTTGAGGTTTTTACTCACTTTTCACTCTTTTCTTGCATTCCCATTACTACGGAGCGGATGATAGACGATCCCGTAACATGCATTCATTGTTATCTGGGTCAAAAATATGTAAACTTTTATCGCTCTCGCTTGTCGTGTGTAACATATAGGCAAACATTACGGGACGCACACACACCAAAATCATATGTGTTTTTACGCATCCCAATTCCCACACAGTGTATCCTCGCTGGAATTATCATAAAATGTTTAAAATGCTGAGAATACACCACAACTTTCATGTGATGCGTGTGTAAACGTAATTTCGAGCAGCGGCTCGAGACGAAAATTGAAAGGATGGAGAAAGACGAGAAACTGTTGGGTGACCTATTGTAAGATGATGATTACAATAATTTTCACTCAACTCTCTCCGTCCATGATTGCAGGCTTGTGCCGTATCATGACTGCTCTAAACGTAAAGACGGCTATTATTGCTAGTTGAAAAGCACGCTTTGGAGGATTACAGAAAAGACCACCATTACTAGCATTTTTTAGTGATGTAAAAAAAGTTTTTCGATGTTGAAAACAGAGAAAATATAGTAGCGGGCAGAACGCCATGACTTAATTATCGAGCCTAAGCATAAGATGTAACTCAATGAAGAGATTTTAAGCCGTATAGAGAGAGAAAGAGAGAGAGCGTCACCTTGTAATTTCTATTAAAGCAGGAAAGAATTTTGGTTACCCATTTCGAAACGGGAGTGTGATAGACGACTTTTCGAGAAGAATGCAATAAAGGGCATGTCTAGAATGCGTAAAAACAGTTTGAGGAGGGTGTTGGCGACGTTATTAAAAACAATGCGAGTAGGGAAGGGCCACAAGAAAAAGAAAAGGCAGCCCCAATAATTAAAATCCATATTACTCCTCTTGTGAACCAAAACATCGACCTGCCTTTATCACCACAAAATGCACACGGCGATACATTAAAGACACTCACCGCGGTCTTCTTCGAGTGATTCCACCTTGAGAAAAAAATGATGCATGCTAATTTGTGTGCATCTCTTGTAATTCATGTTCCTTTCGATTCGAATGGAAAAGTAATAATTAATTTTGCATTGTGAAAGGCCCACCCAACGACACACTGGCGAGATAAATAGGGAATTAAACTGGGTTAGGGGTACTTGAACATTTCATGTCTTCATTTTCTCTTTACAAAACAAACCGTGTAATTGAGAGAGAGCCTCTCTGAGAACAAAAAAAACCCTTCCTGTGCAGACATAAACACTTGTACACAAACCACACATTGAAACGTAGCTATTAAAACTGGTAGAAAACCCGACCTATTAATTTGTGAAAAAGACTTCTCTTAAATCCACTTCACAAATTACAGACCTGGAGCAAAAAAAAGAGAAGTCCCAAAATGTGTTCAAACACATCGATGTCTAGGTGTGTGCACTGTTTTGTAGTAGTAGGACGTATCTAATAGATATATTTTTCTGCGCAAGAAAACCATAAATTATTGTGTGCATACTTGTCACACATCATCATCTACACGAGAAGTTGCTGTTGATGATTATGCTCATCCTTGTGAAAAGGAATTCATCATGGTCATTTCTCAGTGTTCGGCACACCACCACCAAGAAAGGGAAAATGGGATGATTCACAAGGTGACCATCGGGAAAAAAATGAAAACACACTTCACCAAAACGCGTAGTTTATCGAAGATGCGTCTCTGCAACTCCTTCACCACGTAAATAAATAAACAGTTTTCCCTTCAGAACATCCATAAATAATTGAGCAGATCGAAGCAGACAAAAGGGAAAAGCGACGTAGGCAACCAATATCTCACGTAATAAACCGTTACACATTTTGTATGTACATGAAAAGTTGTGGGGGAATTAAAAGGTTATTCATTGGCCACTACTTTTGGTGATGGTGGTGAGTAATAGTGGTCAGCTTCGGGAGGATTCACTGCATTTCGACGAACTCTCTCGTTTTCTTTTCAACTAGAAATCTTATCCTCTCACAAACCATTTGCATAACAGCGCATTTCCATTTTCCTAGTATATCTGTCCAGGACGCTTTACTCGGTACTCATCGTCGCGTCGCCCACTCAAGAGTTGGAAGGGGATAATGAAAAAATGTGACTCAGGAATGCAAGTGGACGTGTGGAATGCTTGTAGTTTGTAATTTGTAGAAATAAAAAATCGTCCTCTTTAGAACACACATGAGACTGGCCGCATGAGTGTGCCACGTAAATCATCTTTGATACATGTGTACCTCACAAAGATTACAAAAATACTCCAATAAATTAGGAATGCGCGTCGTGATAGCGGAGAGTAGAAAGGTGATCGCTTTGTCGCCGTTAATGAAATGTGACGCTAAACTAAGTGTCTCAAAATCCGCAATCGAAATAGACAAAGCGATCGAACCACCTCTTCTGAAGCGGTGACCCTTTCATTTTCAAAAGAAACACTCCACAATGGTCGTCGCTTAATGAGAGTGTTATCTGGATTACTACGCGCACATTCTAAATTGAGAAAATCATTGAGATTTCACAGCTAACATGAAGGACTTCTCTTGAAATCCTTCTGACGTACAATAATATTGAATAAATATTAAACACAGTATGTATTTATAAATTAAGGAAATACAAGAGGACATAAACGGCATATGATATCTATGATTTGGTGTATTATCTTGTTCGGCATCCTGAAAACAAAAATGCACACGATTTAGTAAAAAAAAAATGTTTATCAATGAAGGCTTTCTGCGAAAACCAAACAACATTGACCCTTGTCATTTGAGCGTAATTTCACTACACGTTGCAACTAGAGTCATAACCGTTTTCATCGTGTGTATACAACTAATTTCCAGGGCCCTAACAACAATTACTGCGGAACAATTAATTCTCCTTGGAGAATACACCGTTTGTGTATATCCGCGCGATTCCAAGGTCTACGCAAATTCATTAGTGCACATGTGCTCACACGAGTAAAACACTTTGATTAGAGATTTATTTGATACCGATCCCTGCTTAACGGTTCAATTATTCTATCATCACGTGTGCTTCCAGCTCACTAATGCACCACTCCGTGATACAAGGAGCAATTTTTTTATTACACTCTCCGTGTCGCCAGTGGAGTGGCAGACTTGTTGGCAGATGAAGAGGAAAGGAAAACAGGAGTTGCCAACTGATACAGGAAAAAACGCACGTATCTTTGTTATGATTATCATGTATTTTTTAGGAGGATGCGCAGCGATCCGCAAAAAAATTGTTGACCTATGCTCCACTACTTTGTAGAGCAAAATTGGTATGCACGTCCAGAGTATATTTGTGATGAAGTGTGGACACAAACAGTGATACTTTAGCGAATCCACTCGTACGATTGAATGGAAGTGTATTTTTAAAAGTCATTGAGTTGATTAATAGATACGCTATACACATATCGATACACAAAATTGGAGTTGCTAATAATGATTGATCGACTGGAGTAATTTTGTACATGATTTGTTAAAAAGATTTGTTATGTTATGGATTTCACTCCGCTCTTAACGTCACTCCATGTACGCGTTGCCGGTGAGTAAGAACATCGACTGTTACATTCCTCGTTGCCATTCAGGTATGCGCACCACACAGAGGCTTTGTACTCGGCTTTTAGTGAAGTTTCTTGGTTGCGGGTGCCAACACACGAATACCTCCAGTTAATAATGGTCAATCGCCTTTGATAACTAAGTGATGTTTTTCCGATTGGAACGCAATTTTCTTTATAAATTCCATACTCAAGAGATCCTCTTTGCACATTTCAAAGTGTACATTAAGCAAACAATGTGATGTTGTCGAGCACAAAAAAAACGTTCTTTTTTTGTACTGCACGACTTGTTGGAGACTTTAATATCATTGCTACCAGAGACTACGTTAAATGGTCCACGTGGCTGAAGTAGAGAAGTGTTGTGCAAATAGTTGAATGAATTGATTAATTATTGGGCTGTGATTTCGTTTCAAATTGTGCATGATTAAAGGCAGGACAGGAATGATTAAATATTTTTATGTTGTTGCTTCATCCTTCGGTTGTGTAGTGTGCGTCACACTAACATGTCTCTCTCGATTATAAGTAGGCAACATTGTTAAACTGAATGCATAATATGTAAACTAGTTTTCCTGATTTCGTGTTCCTCAAGAGAATGCATCAGGGAGCACCAATGTGTGCAAAGTTTTTGTCTTGTGATTTCATGCAGATCGAATCATGTGATGTGAAGAGACGCGCACATTGTATTCGAGTTCGCGTAATTTCGTTAGGTGCTCCGATCGACTTGAGGACTGACCCCATATTATTATTATGAATGTATTAAAGACAGAGAAGTTATCAGCAGAAAATCAGTGAAGGATTATTAGTATAGTTATGAATGTCAAATGGTGGCATCCAATAAATCTAACGATGATTGAGTGAAACGTAATAAAATGGAAACGAGCGGAGGCGCAACCAAAGAGAATTGAATGGAGAACTCTCGTCGGCGTATTACGACGGATTTTTTTATGAGGACGCTATAAAAATGGAAAAAATAGGGAAAATGCTATTTGAACAATTTTATCAATCTATGACATTTGATAATGATCAGAAAGGAATTTTATTATGCTTGATGAATAATGATTATTGTGTGTTTCCACATGTTACATTACACATTCACTCGCGAGGAGCTCTGGCTCTCGCGGTCTCAAATAGAGAGCCATGTAAATGCGGAGGCTTATTATGCCTGCAAAAATATTATGACAATTCATTGCATAAAACATATTCTTCTCTAAAGTGGTTATCTCCGGTCGGTCGACATGTTTTCATAAATTAAAAGTCCTTACTACTATTACTCACTCGAAGCAGCGAGAATAGAATACGCGTCCTTTTAATTCAAGAGAGTGGAGAGGGAGCAGAAATTAGAAAAATATTGTTGTTAGCAAAAAAGGGATGTAATATTTTTATGGATGATTAAGCTAGGCAAATACTCCGTAGTAGAGATGCATAATGATATGCACATAAATACAGGTGGTAAACCATGTCTTGGCAACAGTCAATACATACTTGTATGTACATGTTATGTATGTATCTCTAGTTTTAATACGTAAGGTAAGCAATCATCATCATCCGACAGTTACGAACTTCTCTCTTCACAACTTGTGACTGGTCCACTTTACTACTGTCTCTGATTTTTTTCCTCTTGGTTTTCGTCAGATTTTTTATAAAACGCTCCCTGCTTTTGTGTCATTTGCATTTGAAGAGAGATTTTTGCCAGCTCCCTTCCCTCTTATTATTCAATGGAAGGCTGACTTATTTCGATTCCTTCTGGCTTACAATCTTGGATGGACAATAGTTTTGTGTCATTTAAATGCAGTGGAGTATTAGATATTCATTTATACTTTTGTGTATTCCCACTGCACTTATACTCATTTACGCTGTAAACTACTATTTACGAATGGTACGAGCTGAAAGGTCGTTGAAAAACGTTTAGCTTACTTTGCACGCTACGTGTTTGGTTTTGAATAAACTCACGGAGAGAGAGTGCGGCTCAGAAGAAAAGTGTAAGTGGAGAGAGAGAAGAAAACAGAGGGAGACAAGAATCAGCGAAAACCAGAATCAGACTGTGCTCTGACCTCTCGAATCACCCAAGACAGCACAGAAAAGTCAAAGAAAAAGAAGTATCTCCAATTTAAAAAAATAAATAATAATAAATCGTTTGTTGTTGGCAATGTACACATTGCGTATCACCTACTCCTAAATTCTGAAAGCTTTAGTCAAAGCAGCACACCTTCAATTTCCACTGCCAGAAAAACAACGGCCTTCCTTCCTTTTGTGTAGCTGTGTGCATATGAAAATTGTGGATTTCATATAAGTAGAAAATATCCAATAAAAATCAAGAACATTTTCTAACTGCATCGTCGCCAGATGCAATTAATTACGCTGAACTTGGATGGCTACGAGTTTGGTGGAAGGGAGCGCGTCTCGTACGAGGCCCATTGTAAATATTCGGGTTCTGATGTCCAATAAACAATGGGAGAATTGATGTTCCTTTCTCGATAAAATGATAATAGCGAACATCAATGCTCGCTCATGGATGACTACTCTACAATGCCGTAAACGTTTTGTGCAGTACTCCCATTCATACGAAAGAAATACAGGTGAAAATGCATTTTCACATAGATGATGGCAAGTGCATCATCTCTCCAATGGAGAGAAAGAGAGTGAGCACAAAAAAAGCGTAATTTATGTGGTGACCGGTTAACATCGTAGGAGTTATTTATGTTTATGTCTGGTGACCGCAATATTCTTGTAATTCTTCAGAGAAAAATGTATGGAACTACTTACACGTCTCTTTGCTTTCAGCATTTAAACTTTTATTTAAAAAAAAAACTATATTTATTGCACTTGTCACCTTCATTTCGGATGAACGACATACATTTTATTATGCACCTATCCGTTGGCTGGATGGTTAATCTGCTTCTATATAACAGCTATTAGCTATAAACGACGAGTCTGATTATTTGTCTAGTGTTTAAAGCATGATACATATAGTGATAGCCCCACGAGTCCCTAGACCACTTCTACTCTTCAGAGAGAAAGGGCTTCTTTCATGACCTGTACCTCTTTTGCTTCAATAAGCCGTGAAAAATGACCAGGCTCCGCTGAGGTAACCAACAATTGGTTTTTGACTCTGAGACACATTATGTAAAAGTTGTTGCTGGCGTGTCGATAAGTTTGTGAACAAACTCGCACCTTTGCTGCTGATGAAGCAAAATAAATTGTATATTCTTGTGAATGAGTAGCAAATTTTGTAGCCGTCACAAGCGGACTGCAAAAGGCAAAGAATAGTAGTATTATTATTACAGCTTCTCGCGGAGTCAGGCAAAACGAAACTTTCCGCTCTTTTCAGAATGAAATTTATAGACAAGACGGTCTAATAATTACTTGTATTCTTCAAGAAATAGGAGTCCAGTATTGGCTCAATGAAAAAACGGAGACAAGTCTCACCAACTTTTTTTTCGCCAACTTATTCCAACCTGTTCTGCTATATTATTCTAAATGAACAACACGAGAGATTGTATCGCTACGAAAGAAGAAGCTCTCAAATTCAATGGCAAACTCTGTCTTACCGGTTGAGAAGAGAGAAGTATTTATGCATTTCTTCCAAATGTTAAGTCATAGACTGGTGATGCGAGTAAAATAAAAATGCTCTCGTGATGCAAATGCGGCAGTTTTTTGCATGAACAGAGAGGTGCGGGATCCCCTTGAATGTGATCCCTAAACAAAGAATTGCAATCTGATAGCTCTGCACAAGATATTGCGACCCGATGACGCTCCCTCGTAACAGTCTTTGAATGGATATTTATGCCATTTCGTAATGATCTCGCTTGTGTTTTCCCTTAACTAAATCGCTTATCTAACATTGTCTTGTGGTGTATCCAGAGAGAATTGTGAAAGTTCGACTAGGAATATAGGCCTGGTTTTCATGAAACGAGGAAATATCATCTCTCTGAAATGCTTGCCACAAATTTAAATGGATCTCGTAAGCATGGAAGATCCTCTCTTTTCCCTTGTCACGATAAACTGTTTTCGTCGTTGCCGTCATGTGTGTAGCTTGTCGATTTACAGCGGTGAGACGTTGTAGCACATTTTTTATTGTCATGTTTGATGAGAGAGGGTCATGAAGACACTGTTTTACAGCAGGAACAAGGCCCGTTCTCTCGCAAGACATCGACTTCTTGTGCATTAACGACAATAATGTCAGATTTGCATATAATTTTCCACTATTAAAAAAGTGCAGCGGAGTTGTGGTGGTAAATTGGTGAACATGCGATACGAAAGAGAGAGACACAGAGAGAGAGAGGAACATGCCGTTAGCCCGTTTTTTAGTGTCCTCCTGTTAAATCCACGAGAATTATGTTCTTGTTCTTGATCCATCTGACACTTCGAGTCGAAGAGAGCTTCACACACAGCTCTCCTCGTAGCAACGAGATCTCAACAATGAAGGAGAACAATGTCATATTTATGCGCCCGCCACCATTCAAGCCGTAGGTGGCCTCGGGTATCAGGTTACTTAAAGTTTTAGGATGTCATTTGAAGAAAGAAACTGCTGATAAAAGTTTTCCTCAATCCCACAATGAAATCTGCATTTCACATTGTCCTCATGATTGTACTCTTTACCGTGTCAGACTATTCAGAGGAGTGTTCCTCACAACCAATTTTTTAGGGGTAAAACTTGACAAAAGTTAATCAAATCAAATTCCCACTTTGACGTCGCCTTTTTTTCCAATTTAGACACAAAATCGACTACGAATCGTCACGAAGACGGAGATCGCTCCCATGGACAATAGACAATGTGAGATGCAGTACGTGGAACTCGTCTAGCTCGCCTTGGAGAAATACATAATATTCTGTGATCGTGCTTGAACTTTTATTTGTTCACAGCAAATCCTCAATAATGACCAAGAAGAGGGAGGTAGGAGGCAAAAATGAGTAATAATAAATTAGTAAATTATGCTCAACTTCTGCAGGACACACACATTCCAGCAAGAAGCACACCAGCACCATTCTTCTTAGACTGAACCGATTTGTGGGCTCGCAGTTTTTAAACTGCTTCGGAAAGGCATGATTAATTTCAGTTATAACCAGACCTGTTATTGTCACTACACATCACTTCATGCGCATGTAGTTATGACCAACAATATAACATGGACAACCTTATGATGACTTTGTTTACGCTCTGATGTAAAGCAGGGTAGGGAGAAAAAACTTGTCAAGGTTTGCTTCGGAAGAAAAAACTTGGCTCCTCTCTCACTCTGTCTTTACATTGACTTGACAATTTTCACAGCAATTATTCCCTGCTTTTTTGTTATGAATGATGTATTGAGAGCTAGTATTTTGTGCGATCACAATCGTTATCAGTGCATTGCATCGGAATTGAACGAGTTCCTCATTTCCTGCACATAGAGACATCACCATCATCACGAGCTTCATCTCGACTAGATGAATCTGCTTAAAACTAATAAACGATCGCTAACGACAGTGTCCGCGTATATGGCTATACACGGACGAGGTGTAATCATACGGAGTGCGTGTGCACCAACAATGACAGCTTCATATAATTACTTTATTACTATTAGATTACCACCGCACCACATACTCTGCTCTAATATCTACGAGCCCAATCTCCACAACTATCACTGCATTTTTCACATTCCTCCCAACAACTTACATCCTTTCCCTTTACGTTACGCTCATAATAATGAGGGTGACGACGACGATAAACACGGGATCTTCTGTTGGAAGGGGTTCAAACGCTTACAATTCGTTCAAGTGGTGCAGCCTTGTTTTTTTCTTTATGGGGTGACTCCCACTTGATTATTTGACGTGGAACTCGGAAGAAACAACAATTTTCTTCGGTCTCCTCATCAGTGAGCAGAAGCAACCCTGAAAAAGGACAGTGATACTAGCCATGTACTTTGATTACTCATGTCGATGGTGGTCTTCGACTTCTATGTGCCAGGAAATGTCCCACATCAAAAACTGTGTGCAGTCGGATAAAGTTTGTCCCCTTTCACAACCCTTCTCCAAAGAGAGGAGAGGGGGTGGAAATTCTCGATAGTCGGGAATATTTCATCTATACATATAAATACACATGACCACGGTGATTACATTGGGAAACTTGACTCACTTAATATTTTCGTCAGTACAGCAACCTCAGGAGGTAAAACGATGAGAAAGCACGTTCTTCGGGGAAAAAAGTAATCAGCAACGCTGAAAGCCAACTTTTCCTAGTTGCGCCCCATTAAACGGGGGGAGGGAAATGTGTGTGGCGTGTGTGTGGTCTTGCAAAAAAACAAAGAGATGCAACGCTTATTTTTGCTTTTTCACGTATGCATGAGCCCATGCAAATTTGAAGCGCCCAGAGTGGTGTCCCTCACACACCACACACCACTTATCGCAATCGATTGCGGCTTGATTGACAATTTTTTGGGCGTTAGCATCATACTCTGGGATTTTACCAACAAGTGTTCCTAATCCATTACATCCCCACAGATTGTACGTGTTTTTGGCCTACGCACATTTCTCTCCTGTCATTTCTTAATCGGGCTCAAAACTTTGTTGCACAAAAAGTTGAAGAAGATGTGAGGCTCCCTTTGAGAGAGAAAAAAATCATGCTGTTGTGCAACCTTAAAAAGGACACGCTTAGCGGGACTGCCACACGAGGACCAAGGTACTGGTCAAGTCTGGTGTCATCGTGACATTGAAGCGGGCGTTAATGTGGTGAAGTTAACGACTACGCAACTTTGGCTCCTTGGTGTGCATGAAATGGTTATTGTGATGTCAAAAGACAGAGAGAGGAGAGAAAGAGTGAGAAATGTGACGTCCGTTTCCCTTCCATTCAGAGAGGAAGAGAAAAAAACTTGGAAGGACATGTAAGCGTTGAGTTATTGAGACGCGTACTTATTGGCACATTGCACAATGAACCACACAGGTAGTTGTTGACGACTCTCTTGCTTATTTCAACACGAGAGGACTCAATATCCTTTTGGTCAAGATTTTACTGGACAGAAAGCCAGAGATTAATATGCTCTTCTCACATAAAACTCTGCTTTTTTGTATGAGGTTGGTTAGTGGAGTACCTTAGCACACATTGGAAAAAATAGGAATACATAATAATAATAAACACACAAAAGAATCTCGGAGCAAGCAAGAGAGAAAAAGCTGATTCGTTCAAGAGGTAAACTATGTTTGTTATATTTCCTCACTGTATTGTTACAAAAACGTATATATCCCGACGACCAGTTGACCTAACCAATTCATGCAACAATAAAAATAGCAATAACTTTTTTCCAACGATGAACCCCTCAAAACTCTCAGTCAGTTGAAAGCTGCAAACACGTTGATTTACCATGAGTTCTACCTACCTGAGCGAGAGAAGTTTCAAGTGTTGTCCGTAAGGATGTATCTTCAAACATACATTTACTCATTATGGAAGTGTTGCGTTCCCTCAATATACGAGGATGACGGGTCGCTCACAACGAGACACAAGACGATGTAGATGTTACTGGTAATAAGAAAGTTATATATGTGGGACATTTATTGCTTGGAAGATGCTTCCCTCAAAAGATTCTCACGCCATATTTCACTGCTTAAATAAGCTCAAGTAAAGTCAAATATGTGAAGAGTGAAGAGATCAAACAGACTGCTCCTCTCGGATCCTCAAGGGACGCAAAGACAAAAGTGGGATTGGACTGCTCCAGACATTCTGTAAACCTACGCACACGCAGGAATCAACTACGTTTTGGGGGATGATGCGCTCTGGCAGTGGAAATCCCAGGCAAGGTGCACTAGGAGAGGTGTGCGTAGATATTGAGTTGAGGAGGTCGTTCTCTTTCACACACGCATATCCGTCGATTTGTCCCGAATCAGATGTAATTTGCATCGGAACGATGTTAGTAGGCAGTTCCTTCATGTGGATATGTAGGATGATAAATGTAGTGGGAAAAAGTAGGTGTGTGTACCCATGTAACTAGGAAATGAGAAGAGCTCACTAAATATTACGAGACTCCTCTCTCTCACTTAAGGCTGTATTTATTCCGAATGTTTGCTCTTCCTCTTGTTGAATACTTTGGAAAATATGCAAGGAACACTTGAAAAGTAGTAGCTTTCATAAAAACATCAACCACGCACAATAAACGCATAGACATTCCTCTTGTAGTGTTATGCATACATATTACTTAGTAATATGTTGTATGTATGTATTTACATGTTGGGCTCCGTGATGTAATTGTGATGTACGCTAAAAGTCAGTTATAAGTTGAAAGGGGAGGCCACATCATTGAGAGTAAAATCTAAGACGTCGGTCATGATTATAAATTTGTGAAATGTGCATCAATCGTATAATTTATACCTACGTATATACGCAGATAACATATTTACTCAGCTCGGTGTGTTGGTATGTCAGCAGCGCATCGGTGAGAAAGAGCGGTGGTAAAGAAAAATCCAAACACACGAGATCCTCTCAAGAATCATCGTGTGTAGGTAATTCCATTTTAATTTTGTAAACTACAGAAAATTTATCATTAAGGGGACCTCCTCACAGAAAGGAAGCTATTTTCCAGTCCTGACATCCTCCTCTCACAACCCCCACACACACATTAAGTGTCCATTCTTTCTTTTAAGCACGTTACTTTTCACCGTCATAATAATAAAAATAATCCAGCTATTACGTAATTTAAAGGTTTATAAATGTACAAACACAGCCACACATTAGATACAAAGATGAGTATAAGGGATTACTGAAGCTGCGAGGTGTAGAGACGACGTTGGTGATGAGAAAAGAGAGAGTGGCAGAGAAACAAGGAGCGAGGCACGTATTTTATGTTGTTGGAGCAGTAGCTTTTTAGTAAAAAGGTTTTTCACAGTTACTTGCTTAACAATGTTACTAAAGATAATGACTTTCGTTTTGGGAGTCTCTGTGAAGTGGTGTTCCGGCGCAAAAGAGAAAAGAAGTAGAAACGGCCCTTTCGGAGAGGAGACCACCTGAAAAGTGTTACGATCCAGACATATAAATCAGACAATCTTCATCTCTCCTCTATCTGTGTACATAAATTCATAGGAAGTAAGCAAAGCAACCTGCGACGCATATCTGGAAAAACGAGAGGCAGCAGGAGAAGAAGACAAAAACCAACGGCAACATGCTCGTTGTCCCTTTATTCTTTTTTTTAGAAAAAGACATGCACTCCACAAAGCTTTGTGTGCTCAATTTGGGAGGCACAGAGAGACGACGAAAAGAGAGGGTCGAGAGCTTTGAAAGAGAGACAAAATGAAAATGTCTTCCCTTTCATTACGACAATCAAAATATGCAAAGGAGGTTAGAAGGAGAACCAATATCTCATTGTGATCAACAGCTCTGTCACTCACTTCAAGATGTCCTTGACTTTTCACATAGCAATCTCTCTCATTTGCTTACTGACTTGACATCCAATGGAATACAAAATGATGCTCTGAAAATGCTGCTGACAGACTCTTCTCATCGGGCTCGCCGTAATTGTAATCAAAGAGTGAGCATGTCACCTCAAATATAATATGTGTACCTACATGCAGTATTTGGTGATGTTTCAAATGCGTGCTTCAACTTATCATCACCCTCCGGAAAAAAATCTCTACGCATTTACTCTGGAGTATTGGAAGCCAGCACTGAGAATTGATCTATTCTATGACGAAAGTGAGGTGTCTGTCCATATAGTAATCTGAAAAAATACATGCCCAGGAATTTAGTCACTTACGCAGTATGGTGAGCGCTCAATCACCAGAGAAAAAACACTTGGATTCATTCTTTTCACATTTTGTATTTACCTGGTCTGGATTGAATAGCAACACAACCCAGTAATCAGTATCAACTGAATTCACTAATTGCTTGAGTCCAAATCAAATGCTATTACAAAAATGCACGACATACCCATCTCATCGCTGTTGACACTCGACTTCCACTTTCTTATCCACTTTGCCTTCCTGAGATTTGTGTCTCCAGTCTCAAGACGACCGGATACGCTCACAGCTTTCCCAACACAGTTTCAGAAAGTGTAGATGAAGATGTTATAAATAATACGGCCTGTTAATGGAACAACGAAGGTCGTCAAGCACATTAAACACCTGAGGGTCCGCTCCTTTGATGTGTTTTAATACGAATTGAGTCCTAAACACATTACGACACATGAGGTACATCACCGCTCTCTCGATTTCCTCCGACTTAGCTCACAAAATTGTTACTCCGCAGGTATACCTTATCAAAGGAGATATCAACGGACTTATCTTGATACCAGCAGGAGACTCTAAACTTAAGGAGCTGTTTGTCGCTTAGTGCTCGCGAGCTGGCGCGAGCACACACACTAATTTACATATAATACGCGACCCCAATTCCTTAATTTGTTATTACTTCGTAAGTGTAGGGGCATATTGATACTTGTGAGCCTCCAAACGGTTGGTTGACGATCAAGTGTGCGTTTCTTGAGAAGTCAGTATACTCTCAGAGTGGTCACCATGACTCTATAAAAATTTATGCTCCTTTTGTAAATATACATACGCTTCATGCATATTTAAACAACGACAGGGTTGTAATAAAAACTGTGCTCCACTGTAATAAGGCTGCAGCCCCTTTGTTATTGTTTGGATACGATCAGTTGTTAAATTAGGCGTTCATCCCTACAAACTCTTTGACTACCTCGACCCTTACCTCTCATCGCCATAAAATGTGTCGAAATGAATTAAAAAATTCCCTTCGAAACATTTCATTCAAGCAGCGGAAGCTTTCATAACAAGTCAACAGCGCTTTGTGTTTGTGTACTCCAGCCAGCACCACTCAACGCAATATGAACAATGAAGTACCAACTAAATGAGGATCATGTCAGATTAATTCTGGTTGAAAAGGGAAAACGAAAAAAATGAGAGACGAGGAAAGCTATAATAAATAGCTCGCTGTAATGGAGTGAGGTGATAGCTTGTTAGTTTTATATTATAACATCTGGATGAGGTGCCACTCAAAAATAAAACACTCTCGCCCCGCTTCTCCATCTTTTTATGACGGCATTTGAAAAGTAACATCAGCACGGTGTGGCAGTGTGTGGTGTGGTAAAAAAAACAAGTCACAACCAACCATTTTAGTTATCATATCTTTTGGTGAAGGAAGCGGATACAGATCATCGCTTCTCCGTGATCTTCACGGATGAACGCTTTTTTTTCTCTCTTGTGGCGCAGACAAGGGTAAAAGTCAGAGGCAGTCAGGAGTCAGTCAATGGAGCTTTTTATCGTCAAAGCGAACGGAGGTGGGGAAAAGGGAATTTATTCCAAAAGGAATGAGTGGAGCACACACCAACAACACCAGCGGGTTAAATAATTATATAAAAAAGATTAGCTCAGCCATGTGCGTCACTATTATTTTATGCTCGGTGGGTATGCCAGTTCCGTTGATTTTATATTTTAACCTTGTTACATAAAAAAACTGCCTTGTGCTCCACTCGCACTTCGGATCAGACACCATCTCTTGAAAAGAATCTTCCTCCTCCGTAAGGGACCTTTTTTAAATAAAAAATTCTCGCACAATGGGGATGAGCAATTGATTCAAAATTCACCTCACAACCCTACAGCTTAAAAACTGTTGAAGATCATGATGATGAAAAGGGAGAGGAAAAAGTTTTAATTCGATTCACAGCAGTATGAGACGAACTTTTACCAATAACTGAGAACATCATATTGGCCATCCTTTTGAGAAAGGAGGCCCTCTCTCCGGCGGTGTGAATGCAATACCTTCCAAGGAACCATACAGAGTCAGATTGCATTTCAATGAAAGTCTTACTCTCCTAGCTCTCTAAGACCACGGCTTGTATACATACGGAGTGTATATATAATATTGTGTGGAAAAAGTGTAGGGATAGGAAAATGGTGATGTATTGCTTGAAAGAGAGAAGGGATGTATCATGAGAGGCGAGTTTGCGTCGCGCGGAGAGAACACAACATGCGACTAAAAGCGATAAATATTTGGAATGTCTTGTGAGCGCCTTTTTTGTCTTTTTGACCATTGACACATATTTGCTTGTTTCAAAGAGAGAATCCCGTATTCCATATGCAATGCGCACATATACCCACAGACGAAACGGGAGAGAAGAAAAAAACGTAAATTCATTGTGTTTCAAATTCTTAACCAAAGAGAGGGAAAGGAGATGAAGAAAAAGGGAAAAAACTCGACTCCAAAGGGACCACGTATATATCATATTTTTGTCGGTGTCAGTATGTTGATGCGATGCGCAGTAATCTTCATCTGAAAAAGCCCACACGTCTCGCTCTAGGGTCTCCGGTGAAGGATAGGAAAAAAGACACAGGTGAGAGGGCTGCATTTCTCCTAGGTTGAAAAGCGTCACCGTCACCCTAGCCTTAGACCATCTCTGAATGGGATTTATTTTTCTCTTTCAAAAAACAACGAAACAACAACACATCTCCGAATATGAACTACAGTGACCAACAAGCCAAGAGCGTCTGGACGCAAAGAAGACAAAACAAAAATTTCAGAGGCCTGACTCAATATTAGCTAATGTGAACTCTATGACATTACATCATTGTCTTGTACACTACTCTTGTCTCTGGATAAAGACAAGGGTTATTAAAAGTTTTAGAAGAGGCAAAGACGAGCACGACGCGGTTCTCAAGAATATCAAAAAAAAAATATTATGTCGAGGAAGCGTTTTTGTCTATGAGCAAACGGGAACGATAGAAAGAAAGGGGAGAAAGATAGTAAATTTGACAAGAGATTCAGTCTGGTTAGACAATTGTAGGGGACGAGAGATAAAACAAGTAGTTAACGTCTGTTCCAGTGTCCTTTTACTTTGTTCGTCCTCTCAAGGAGTCCACATTAAGGAACGCATGTTCGTTTGTTCTCTCTGTGTATGTCACACTTGATGGCTTAACCATGTAGGCAGACCTTTGAGTGGAGTTGTATCAAGTGATTACCACGACGACCCAAGCAAGCAGTGTGTTCAGTTTGGTGTGGTGCCCCTATCAAAGAAAATGATGATTACTTGAAGATAACCTGTGATGGCTGGGATGATGATAATGATTAGAGGGACAGAGCCGGAGAACAGAAGCAATCATACATATCCTCTTTCTTTCTATTAGGATGTCTTTAAATTTATTGAAGGTGCCTTCGTGGCATGCGTATTATGTCGTCTTGTCGAATTACATGATTTTCGTTTTTGTATACATCTCTCTTTTTACAATCCATGTTCCATTCTCAAGGCTTCCGTTCCGTAAAAGACTTTGATAAGTTTTCTACAAATATCCTTTTCTCCTCCAGCTCTAAGATTAGATCGGGAATAGAAGACAAACAATGACTGAGTCTGGAGAAAAACTTTTTAAAAAATATTAATTTCACTGATTATGACGATGTGGCATGCGTACAAATTATTGAATTAGCGAGCTAAAATAAGTCGTCAGTGTAGAAGCAGCGACGCCGGTTGTAAAACTATATATTTTTATGACAAGCATATTTTATTCGTTATCGAACAGCATTCCGTAGTGAGTCAGATTAGAAACTTGCAATGAATGTATTGCTATATGTTTTTAGGAAAAGGAAACCAGTATTCTACAAGAAGTCGGTGTGGGTCGTATTCAATGTTTGTTTTCACTGACTTTAGGAAGTTATTAAAAGGAAGACTCTCCTGGTTTCATAACTTAGAAATCTCATTGGAGAAGTAATGGCACTGATTAGTCACCGCTGATCAGAAGGGACAACCTGAGCTACCCAGAATTTCCTCATGCATCTTTGTCAATTTACTGAATATGAGTAATAAATAGAGTTTGATTTCCCAAAAATGTATGAATTACAACGAAAGCGGTGAGGTTTCAACGAGGTGTGTATGAATGAGTCACATGAGTGGACCGGATACCTTCGATGATAAAGCAATTCGGACAAAAGTCTCTGTGGCTTGTTACACCGATTTTGACATAATGGTCTTTGAAAGTGACAACTTTGCTCAATAACGTCGATCGATTTCCACCTCCTGATTTCGTACAATGTCCATTCACAAAAAATTCCATGAGTGAAAAATGAGTTCGGCTAAACATTATTCTTCCATTCTATTAAGCCATTGAGTCCTGTTCGCTGTGTCTCCTGTTGGAATGCGATAGTTATGTAAGTGTTGTCAATGGGAGCGACACTAAAGTACGTAAAATCAAATCATGCTACCAAACCCCGCGATGCGAGCGTCACACCAGCCATAAATTCTAGCACGAGTACCCATTTCACTTCACAATAGATCGTGTGATCGTTCTCCAGCCTGGATAGCCAGGCTCTCTGACCTTTTCTCCTTCTCATTATCTGAAGTCGTAGTGAGCGAGACTATTACAATTGTCAAGTCGAACTCTAAAAGTATTAAGTTTGAGCAGCGATAAGACATGAAAAGCTCTTTCACGATAAAGTGTAAAAAAAACTTGCCGTAAAGCCTACCACCACCAGTTGTTAGGTGAAGTATGAGCACTAGGCTCAACTGCGAATCAAAATGTTTGAGTGACGCAGGCGAACATATTGAAAATCTTCCACGAGTTCGATTACGATCACTTTGAGAGTTCATTCATATTATAACCTTACCACAAATTGTGGCAGACTGTTACCAGCCTATATGTTGAGGACATCGTTTTTTATTATTAAACCCCCCACCACTATTTTCCCAGATTAACTCGAATTCTTCCATAATTATCGTCCGGCTGTCGGTGAGCAGGTGAACACGCCTCCCGTCACAATCCGTACTTAATGCACACATGGATACACGGATGGAAAGTGATGTAACTCTTTTAGCTGTTTTATGGTCGTCAGGAACGGAGTATGTAAACACAAGCAGTTCCAGTTGATATAATCAGCTTAATCAAATCATTCAAACAAGTTGATGGATATGATAATTAAATGTTACTTCAAACACGGCGAATGGATAAGGCTAGGCATTGTAATCGCAAAGCTCTCATCAATATTAGTATGTGGCACTTTTAAAAGTAACGACAAAAAATTGCTGGAAAAATCTCTCAAGTGCTGTTTAGTAGAGCATTAATACACACGAACCATAACCATATCATCAGAAACTACGGGAAGCTGGGACTTTACCACAATAAATATCTCAAGTGCCGTTTCAGTTCCTGGATTAATTTTCGCAGTTCTGGCGAGAGCTGCTTATTCCCAAGTTTATATCATGGGTCTACCTAGTTATCACTGGTTCTTATACTGGCGTTATCGTACGATCTTGGTTTTCGTGGTAAATATACACAGATTTGAGTTTTATGACCAAAGAAAGTGAAGCACAACAACTTGACATGCTTCATTTTTGTGTTTCAGCATAATGCGTGCGTAATTAAATTACCTATTGGAACATTTGAGTGAATGAGGGGAACAACAATAATGATTGTGGTAGTTTCACTTTCATACGTTCGCTGTTAAAGAAACAGGTCTGTCGTAATGGCGTTAGTGAAGTATGTTTTTGTGCGGTATTACAACGCTACCAATGTACCACATAGTCATCAGTGTGGTTTACAGGGATCAAATGAGTTCCCTTACGAATACTAAGCAAGACGGCGACGATTTGTCGTAAATCATTAAAGAAAGTTGAGAGAAAACACGAGAAGTTTGTTCATTAGATATTCACATATTGTAGTTAAGTCTTGTATGAATCTCTCTCCTGAAAACTACAAGAAGTCGGATATTATGCTCAGATCTACTTGAGAATGTAGTTTGTGTGTGAAATGATACTGTTGTCAAGTTGCTTGTACAGAAAATACACAATCCATATACGCGCAGAGGTTTTAAGCCAACCCAAAAAGAATTAGCTATTATAGAGACGGCTTAATCCACAAGAAAAGACGAGAGACTTGAAAACTGCAACTCATTAAATTTGCATACCTGATACTATGTAATCCGCTTTGTCACACTGAAGTGAGACAGGAATAAATTAAAGAACAAAGTGGAAAATGAGCAAAATCCGCACCAAGATGAAAAGGAGACGACCTCACATACATCTTTTGCTGAGGATGCATAACACAGAGATCTCCACAGCAGAGTTTTCTCAACTCTCGAGACATTGGATAAAGAGAGAAAGACTCTCGAACACAATGTACCACAGTTAAAATGTGAAAAGTCAGACAAGTCTGATGTTCTTCGCTAATCCGGCAACACACAAAAGTGGACAGTTGTGATAAGAAAAATTATGCATCCTTCATTTCAAACACCTTTTTCAGACTGCCAATACGTCTCTATATGTCCATATATTGGGGAGTAAAAAAAACGTTCATGTATGGTCGTCTCTCACTGTACTTTGGCCACATTACGGATTTTTTTCTGTAACACAATTTGATGCCTTTCATTTTTACAACATTGATCATTAAACACTAGAGAATTTGATTCATTTTTAGATTATGGCAAGTTTGTCTCGTCTCTTCTCTCTCTGTCTACACTATAAATCTTTGACTCCTCTTCCCTGGATTAGTAAGTACTACGTTCTTCATTCTGATATTTAGTCAAGACGACTGCATCACATGCAACTTTTTCTTTACAAAAGTGTGCACTTGTGTAAGTCCATAATTCATGGGTTTTCGTACTATGTAAATATCCTACGAAAATTGCATTTCGATAGCATTACCACCTACAAAACTATCATCTTATGGGAAAAGCAGTGTTCTCCATTTCCTAACTGACAAAACATAATTCAACGACTTCACCCCGTCGGCGGTGAACGACAACAATGATTTCACCGTATTCTCCTTTCCCAAAGCAACACTGGCGTATAAAATTGCAAAGAGTTTGCAGATCAGTTTGCGACAAACAATGGTGTTCGGGAATAATGGTGGTGCGCCTGAGAAATGAAGGAAGTTAGTAACAAATGTTTTCACCTCGCTTATATTTTATTCTCTGCAACCTTGTTTGGTCAGATTTTTACTCAACTCTCAAAGATCACTCGAGTGGTGACTGTGCGGGCTCGGTCGAAGCTACACAAGGAGTTTCATTTTTGCTGAAAAGAATTGACAACTATTTATGATAAGATGATAATCTCTCGTCGTGGCTTAGCTGGAAATTTTCAGCATTTTCCCTTTGACACAAAAGCGATCGTAACTTTTCCTTGAGTGCCGATTTATTCGTTGTACCTTCAAAGAAGGATTGAGGTGATCCGTGCGGATTTTTTTTGGAGTTGAGCACACACACCTGAAGTACATAAACTCTTGCAATTTCTGACAAGGTTACGTGCTCAGACATGTTACACGTTTTTTTCCCTCTTGACGAAACCAGCGAGAAGCGGTGTGATGATGCAGGCTTAATAGCATTGAAAAGATGTTTGAATACAGGAAGCTACGTTGCGCGCTACTTGAGACATATTTTATTGCTACATGATTCCTGTCATGATGAGCTAGCCAGAGAGGTGTGTATAATCTTTGTCTCTCTCTGGAATTCAGGAAAGGAGTTATGGCTTGAAGTGAAGTGCAGTGAAGGAGAAGTTATTCAATACAATTACGGAACCATCTTCGCATTAACGCTTGATGAGGCTTGATCTTGAGAGAATTTTTTCAGTACTATTGCGGATGTGACAAGAGACGCGCTCATGTAGTTTCGCAGTGATGATGATGATGAAAATTATGATCCCTTTGAATAGCACAGCGCACAACAAAGAGAGCTCTCTCAAGAGTCCAAAGTGCAGAGTGAGGTTATCCAAATCCAAAGCTTCTCTATCTTGCTTGTAATTTGCTCTCCCCGAGGTCAATTAACAAGCAAGCAAGAGACTTTTATTTGAACAAGCAATTATCACGACAGAGGCGCAACTTGTTAGCCATTAGCTTTTCAAAGTCCATTGTGACCAGATGGTGTGTGAGCAAATGTTGTGAACCTCTGTTGACGCGCTCTCGTACTCTTCATTGTTTCCTTCCCAACTTGTACTTTCAACTTGATGCATATTTTCTACTGATTTAATAAGAAACTTTCTCACACAACAAAGTCAGAGGTGAGTCCATTTTTCCATTCTCACTTCTCGGCTTCACAAATTCTCACCAAGTCACTTCCGTGGGCACGGGAGAAACTAAAAATAATATTTGGGAAGTTCTCCGACACTCGTCGTTTCACCACTAAATGATGTGGTCAAGGTGTCAGCACGCCGTCTTCAATTCCATTATATAGCCATTCATAATTAGGATTTCTACACAATCATTGCACCCGTTCACAATTTCTAAAATGCATCCATTAATTGTTAATGCAACTCTTACTTCCCAAATTAAAAGTGTAATATACATCCGGGGGAACTTGATAAAATACAATGTCTGCATGCTGTCAGCTTAGTTTCATGAATCGATATCATTTTATGATTGTTGTTGTTTCATCTTCTCTCCATCGGATTTCATGAGTAATTTTTTTTCTGTACTTTGATCACCTTCCCCAAAAATAAAAAACTTGTGGTGGGCACACATTTAAGGAAACACCTTGTCATAAAAGTTTCGTCAATAGAAAAACGTGAAAATATGTTTCTCCTAATGTTGAGTATACAGTTACAGTTTACCGTTGGGCATGTTGCTGTATATTAGTACTTGTATGTGCAGATGCATGACGTTCCGTCACTCACACTTCTTACTCATGGTCACCGAGATACTATTGGTTTCGGTGGTCGGTTCGTAACGCGGAACTTTACAATTTTGCCTGATTAATCAGATTACCTGCGGATTTGTGTTTGTGAAACGTGTATGTCGCTGCATGTTGTGCCATCATTTGTACAAACACAAAAAAACAGCCATATACAAGAGTGATACGGATAATAATGTTATTTTTCAGTGGTCATGCCCTTGAAAAGCATTTATCTCTCTGGTGCTCTCGTTGTTCTCTGTGCAAGTTCAATGAGTAAGGGAACACCATTGTGAACTCAGGATTGGAGAAGATAGCTAGATTTTTTTTGCTTTCAGGTACACACAGGGTGCAAAGTAATTTTTTTTTACATCTCGCTTGTCATGTTTAGATTGATTTGATATTTGATGCAAGTCGCTAATTCCTTTCCAATTCGACATACATACGTCACACGTCACCAACAAAATATATGCATACTAATGTTCATAGTAAGCAGCTTTGTGAGAAGGCGTATTGCGATATCGGAAATTAGTTTATCACCACAGTAAACCCTAACATGACACGTAACACCATGTACACGTCCGGAACACACACATGTACATTAATCTTTTTAGCTTTAATACGTAAAACAAAACGTCGCACGTGCATGGCGCCGTCGCCAATTAGTATAAGTGTTCATTTAAAGAGGAAAAATCATGTTATATCAATGTGTAATCTAGACACCGCTAATTTTTTCCCCAACCAGTCCGTCACATTGTACACTTTTACAATCGAGTGTGGCCCAAGAGAACCTCGTAAAGGTCAATTCTGAGAAATTCTAAAAATACGTATAAAGTACACAATCTGTGCACAATACACATCAATATATCAGTCACTCTGCAGGTTAACCGCGATGAGTGAGCATATCGAGAGATGATTTTTCCATTGTGAGTTTTTAGTGCCGCATCATCATCATCATCATCACTGTCAACGTATGAGCGCCTCTCCTTTCCTACGTTACCGTAATGAGGGATGCGCATTCGCAAAAAAAAACAACATTTGTACGCTTATCAGCGCGACCACGGCTTCTGTTCAAATAACTTTGAGCCCCCTGCGACACAATGTACTTTGTGAGATAAATGTGTGTTCGCTGCCGATCTACCATTAGACACAAAGAGAGAGGAGTATGTATGCGTATGGCGAGTTCTAGAGTTGTATTCAAAGCCACTCGTCGCTTTTACATTGTGTTTAACTATGATAATTAGTAATTGATATGTATGATCGTATCGTCACTTTCTTGTGCTCAAACGACGAACCTGCGTATCAGCACACCTAGTCAATCGCTCGGCAAGTGCACACAGGGAAGTGCTTCCACGAATAAACCTTATTTCTCAATCGGCGCAGTAAGATGATTTAGCAACGATCGTCGTCATTGTCGCCAGAATCGTTGTAAAATCATGCGCAACAGGTAAAGAGACTTCAGAACATCTCCGCGATCGACGTCTGCGTGACACATGGCGACTACATGAGAGAGAGAACGGTTGCAAAACATGACTTTCGGACAAGGACTCAACTTCTTCATCCTTTTGCACAAATGACATATCCCACGAAGTACCATGTACCGGCCGAAATCATGAGAGTATTAATTCCTGGAGTTTCACCTTCCAAAAATCACGAGTTTGACCAAACAGCGATCCCTAGCCTGCTGATTCCATAACGTCCGCTTCCACTTGCTCCTTTTGGACAAGGTTAGAACGTGTGAAGGCGCACATTAATCGTAATTTTTGTGAACATCTCCTAGGAAGTTGAGTTTATGCACCACAATTGAATGACGCAGACGGAAGACGCAATCTTTGTTAAAAACGCTCATCTTTGACGACCATGTTCGATTTTGTCAATTTTACACCCCTTCGTCTTCGAAGGATTTCTATATATGTGAGCGTCCAATTCTTTAATAATCGTGTGAGCAGTCAAGTCTGCAGCTTCGGAGTTGTGTAATGTATTATCACATATGAGAATACGTGTCAAAACGCGAAAACCCTGTAATGTGTGACCGCTCCGACAACGCACACATGAATGATTCATGCACGTCATTGTGCAGGCCTCACCGTATTTATCTACCATTTATAGATGAAGATGCAACAATGTGATGTGATGTAATAACTCTTCTCTGTGCATTACCAACAGTATAATTTGTTGTTTATGTGCAAACACGTTGCAGGAAAAAATACAACGGAGTACGCATGTCCACTTACAGTTTTCCTTTTCTCTCTCTCTCTCTGTATGGTGGATATTTTTGATAAATGATTCTTAAACTCTCAAGCTTACACACACTCTCAGTTTTGCCTTTCCATTGTGTGTCTTAATCTTATCATCAAGTGCGTCTTGTTTGTTACTCAGAGACTACGAGACATATTATGTGAAATCAATTTGGCAAATAAAGGTGTGTCAAGTATGCTAGTGTTGGACATTAAAGTGCTTCACATTATGGAGTTGACCACGAGTTGAAGATCCAAAGTCCTCTTCGATTATGGTGAGGAGGGGGATAATGTGCGTTCCAGGAAAGATACTTAATCAGTACGATGAAGAATGTGATTTCTGTACTGCCTTCTTCATCTTGAGTAAAATAATAGCTTTTAAATCAATACAAGAGGTCTCGTGTGTAGTCAAATGTTTCTCAAGAGTTGCCCAGTTGAGACTAATATATAATTTCTACTCTTTCCTCACCTCACCACATAATGCTCACATGTATTTGTCGTATTGGAAGAATATGCACTTGCAAAGTGAGTCATATATGAGATCGCAGCGATACAGTGACTCGTAAATTCTGGGGTAGAAAAATCAGTGTTTTTTAGTGTACGAACATAACTTTAATTTTTTTATTGACAAAAAAGCTGATAATTTGTGGGTTTTGAAAGCTCCATCTTATTTATGACCTTTGGCAAAAAATATATGGACAAGAACTATCAGTGGATGTACATCTTTTTTTAATGTTTGTCTTGAGCGAAGGGAATATGCATAAATGAATTCTTGACGACGAATGCACTAATTACAAAGAATTACTTGGTGATGAGGTCGAAACACAGTGAAGAAGCCAAAGTGCTGGCAAAAATCCTTCACGATTGAGGAAATGCATATGCGATGGTTGGGATTACACACAAGGGAACGCAGTCTTGGAAGTGTGAGCTTTCGGTGAGCCTTGTCTTTGTAATTATGCACATAAATCAAGCACCTAGAAAGAGTCGTGGTAGACAAGTGGTAAAAGGAAGTGGAAGATACTGGACAATCTACGAACTATACGGTGCACTTAAATATCTGTTTTTCGCTTTGCTCACGACAATGATGCCGCTACGTACAAATAGTGAGTATCATCCCTCCATTTGTTGAGCGTCTCTGTTTCGACTAGGAAAATACCTGAATCGCAACTTTTATGAGATGAGAATAGACTGTTGAAAAGTTTGTAAAAGAGTAAATCGGTAAATATGGACTCGACAAGGATTTTCTCTCTGACGAGAATAAGCACACAAAATGGTGGACGAGGAGAGAATAGATCATTCCTTTTCGTATGAGACCCTGTCTGTCTCCTCCGTTCCATTCTCTACCCAAAATGGAACAGAAGATGATAGTACCTGTTTGTTTCTCTGTGTTGTCTCAATAATTTATAAATTCTCTTCCTTTTCTTCTCACCTTTGCAAAGCATTGTTACATGACACAAATAAAAGTTCACTTTTTTCCTCTCTTCCTTCAGCTCCAATGTGGAGCTATCGCACCGCGCTCGCATTGTTCAAAAAGGGGAAAAATCCTGTCCTCTCTTCAGAGTGAGACAAGGAGAAAAAAAATTAAACATGTGAATGAAATCCGCTTCCTTTAGTGGTCCTCTGTCTTGAATAGATGAGCGGAGAAGAGGTTGAGAAGGTGCTCCTGTGTGTGACTTTTAATGGGACATAACAGAGAAAGAAGAGTGACCGATTGTCGCATTGTCATTCTCTGACTTCGACGTGACTACCACGTTACATATATACTCATACATGGAGACAGCGACACAGAGGTACATATTGAAGTAGTACACGTTTTTTTCAAGAGTGCCGTGATTGAGTTGTGTGTCGTTCGTTGGAAGAAGTAGGGATTTTCAAGACATTCCTATTGTGACGGCGTACACGTCCAGCCTCACACTTTGGATGAGAGGGAAAAGGAATTATTGGAATTGTCATTTTATAACAGAAGGAAAGCCTCTGACCATCCACTCCGGCAGGAGAGAATAATGCGTTAAGGTTATCTGACCTCTAATAATGGTCACTTGGGAAGGAGTGTCCGTAATGGAAGAGTGGACTTCCACACGAAGAGAGAAAAAGTGTGTATGAACCTTACGAACAGTTTACCATAAGGGACTATATTACACTGTTTTACTTTTCAGGTGTTAGAAGAATGGCCACAGAATAGTTCAATCATGGTCTCTTCCTCTTACATACTTTTAAATGCGTCCACTGACTCTAAGAGTCCCTGCATTTCTCTGCGAGTGAGTGCGCGTACACATAAAATATTATAGATGTGAAGACCGATTGCAACGGAGGAAATGCTCAGAGTGAGAAAGCGAGGGGAATAAATAACATAATAATAACTGAACAGCAAACAGAGTGAAACCAAGGAAATATGCGTGTTTTTTTTCTTCGTGAATTGTAATGAAAATAATGGTGCATAACATTGAGTCACTTACTTAAGAATAGATACAGTATGCGACTCCCAACTACATATATCCTGCTATATCACACTTATCCCTTGGCCACTCACACATCTGTGTACTTTACTTGAAGATTTCGTAGCTGAAGAAGAAGTGGTGTGATACTTGTGTTCAGACTCGTATAAAAACTTTGTGTTAGTATTTCTTCTGGTTGAGGAAGATTTTCGGGAAAAACAAAACAGATTCCAAAGTCCGTAGGAGGGCCTTTTTCCAGTACTACACAGAAATGTTTTACAGCCCCAGCATGGTCATAAAATTTCATTACACCTGAAAATGCCGATATGAAAAAAAAACCTTTGGATCCTCTCTCACTGTTGATTCTTCCCTGATGCTTTTGACTTCTTCACTTTTATGCTAGGAATTCCTCTCTTCCTTATTGTGGAATATGGTTGTGTGAGAAAGGGAGAGAAGGACCTTTGAATTATTATTTTTACGCATAATACTAATACGTACTTATGTGCCTCGCATTACCGTACGTGTGCATAAAAAGTAGCATATTATATTGTGAATCCGGTGTGTGTTCGCTAGAGCGATATACAACATTTGTATGTACATTTCAGTTTGAAAGAGCTTCTTGGCTGCCGGACTACCTGGCTGGCCTCTTCGTCTCACCTTCTTCCCGTTTATATTATTTTACTATCTTCCCTCTTGTCTGTGTAGCACCCGTCTCACACCACACTTCGCCACGACGAACTCGCCGGCACAAACGTTTTCAATGCCCATGAATTTTTTTCGTGTCCCTCCTAAAAAGATTTCAATATCCTTGCGCGTCTTAACGGAACTTTATGAATGTCATTTTTAATTTAATGACCGACTATTTATTTACACAAAAGACTCTTTACGAGAATTGGCACAAGTGGCGTCCCTTCTGTCGTAAATTGTTCGACAAATATGGCAACACTAATAGCCTTTCTTTTAAGCTTCAGACGTAATGGCAGTAATAATCTTTTTACTCTATCATTCTCCCTTTCTATAGTTTTCATGTACAACGCGTGAAATACCATGAATGGTACAGCGTGTGCTTGTTTCCACAAGGAGACAAATTAAAAAATGAAATATATGATGTTGGAATTAAGAATAGCTCATTTGATTGTTATCGGTGCAAGTGGTGCATAAAATCGTAATCACCCGTCTTCAATGCATTCTTACGTAAGTTCGTACGCGCCGTCTCGGTTGCTCCCACCTCGACTCACAAAAATGACATTCTCATAATTCGCTCATAAAACGAGTATTTGAGCAGCTTCTCACCAGCCAACTATTCACACCAAGCGACTTCTGAGATAACCCACATATTATCAGATCACATTAGTCATCAGTGTATGAGTTTTTGTGACGTCTAATTTACAGCCTTGGATTTGATAGAAAAGGAGAGAGCAATAATTATCAATACATGTTCAACCAGTCAATTCTGCTGTCAATAAGCCGTCAAACACAAGTCAAAAGTCAACGACAAAATCTTTCAAATTGATGTTGATGCTGTGGATTTTTTTTTTCAGTGATTGAGGAAATCACTGGGTGCATCTGTCAACGAAGTTTCGAGTATTACTTCAATAACCTTTCGTAGGTCGTCGAGATAAAAAAAATGTGTGCACTTACTTGTTGTCGATGTTCATGTGGCGTTTGGTAGGACATTGAGTCCCGGTTTGTGGGAGCCACGAAAAAGCGGAACGGCCCGAAAACCGTCCGCTTCTCCTCCGCAGCACCACAGCTTGTGGTATCCGTAAAAAACTGAATCACTTAACTAATTTTCCCCTGTCCACGATTGCCCCACACTCGAGGGAGAAAACAACTTGCAAGGCTCTCTCGGTCTTCCTCTGCGGATGCTTTTCTTCAAGTCTGAATTTAGCTGCTTACGCCAAGTGCAGCATGCAGTTTGAGACCAGCTTTGCGTTCTTCACATGGGATACTGTGTATCTCTCTGTCTGCGTGATGCTTTCACATTGCTCTCTCTTCAAAGGTTCACGGTCATAAAACGACTGAACAAAATTGACCACAATTTCAATCAACTCCCACAATCCTTTGAAAACCGTTACTCATTTACGGTCACCTCTGGATGTCGTCGTCGTCTTCAAGATGGGCTCTCAACACTTTTTTTGACCTTGCGTTGACAATTGCTCAAAACTGCAAAAGCGATCGCCAGACAATACCCAAAGTATAATTGTCCAGTGTTGTTCTCATCGTACGTTGTATTTTGTCTCTTTGTTGCAAAAATGAAGAATAATGGCCATTCAATGCTAGCTGAGAGCACAATGATAATAATGTGCTTTGATTAAGGGGAACTCACAACAATTTCTCGCTTCTCCGTCATTCATGAAGTGCTAAGAAAAGTAGAGAGTCATTATGTCTTTATAGTTCACTCGTCCTCTGTAAGTTAGCGCACGATATTCTACATCATAGTCTCGCTATTCACAAATCAAAATCTCTACACCGTAAGCAGTTATCACATTATAGTAGTAGATTTCCCTGCTCACACTCTCCTCTAATCAATATACGACGCGCAGTTATGTACGTACTACAGTTAGCAAGAGGGGTATCCCAAAAATATTACAATAATACAGACACAATGTTTTTACAAATGGGATCTCTTTCTTTGCACTCCCGTAATAGCTGTAATCTCGCTCCTTTTTACTGATATCGAACGTGTAAAACTATGCGCACATATTGATAAATATGCATAAGCATCAAAACTACATTCTACGCGATCTCCTACCTCGGAGGCGCGCTGCTCGCCTGTTTGTGTGGCTGAACATACAAAAGCTTGTTTTAATGTGTACACAAATGTCAGCTCAACGAGAGTCCAACTTGGACAATTATTGTACACCTTTTTGGCCCATCGTCGTGTGAAATCTGAGCCAAAAATGATAGCGTGATTACACACAGGTTGTGTGTTGTTCGTTAGCGCTGGAATGATATGCTTCACACTTTTCGCGACAGTTTTCCGTGATACACTTGAATTGACTGAAATAATTTTTGGTAGTCAACTGCGCGGAGAAACAATTACGATTACAATTGAACAAGGCTCGTGAAGATTGCTATGATTCATACGAAAGACTGTATTTGTACGGGGAAAATGCTTGTTAACTTGTCATGATAATCACCTAGTGCCACGAATTTTTACTTGATGTTCCCTCAGGAAATTGTGACGTATTCAAAAATACCTGAAGCCACAACAGTCAGCTTAATCCGAACGTTCACACACCAGTCAATTATTTGAGTAAATCGGTTTTGATAACACACGAGTGCAGGCTAAATCCGTCGGTTGACAAACTCGAGCGTTGTCCTGGAATGAGCGTGCCAGAGCCCAGTGTACTCCCTTTTATCTCAATACACTCCAGAATTTTTAGGCAGGAGTGAGCGTTATTATTGTATTTCAAAACTGTTCAACAAAACAATTCACACATTTCACACAATCAATTGGTACAAAAATTCTCAAATTAGCCAAGTGCTACATAAGCCTAAAAACGCGTGCACCTCAACAGAGTGTGAAAAAACCGTCACTTTTACAAAGCACTGTAACAATTTTTTTTGTAAACGGAACCTTGAATTTGTATAAAACAGGCTACCACCTACAACACTTTTTTCTTCCTTTACCAAGAAGTCTCATGAATTGTCCATGTAGAAAACAAAAGTTATTGTCATATCTCGCATGTCCTTCCCAAGAATTCATTTACCCCTTCCTTTCGCGAACATTGTGGAAGCAACTTGAACTCATGACATTGAGCAAGGGGATGACGAAATTCACGCAAATTCATTGAGCCAATTAACAAAGCTCCGTGTCCTTCCGATGAATCCCGTTCAGTGAACCGTGAAGAAAGTGAGAGAAACAGAGAGAAACAGGGGCGAAGGAGAAATTTCACCTGAAAAAATTACTATAAAAAAGAAAGCACAATGATTTCCTTTCAGTGCCTATTTGAATCGAGGAAAGAGAAAAAAAACGTGTGCGTGTGCACCTATACGGAAAAGGAAAACTGAATGACGATCATTCACTCAACAAACGAAAACAACAAGGGTGAAATTGTGATTTTGAGAGAGAGCTGCTCTATCGTCTGGTTTTCATGAACCACTGGCGATTACTGCGGCCGAAGCATTGCTCAGCACACTGAGCCAACGTGTTTTTTGAGCCTCTCGTAATGGATTCTCTTTCTCGTCTTACCTACACCTAGACTATATCCTTTATCTCTCTCACCTCACGATCGGCTCTCTTCTTTTACCACTGAAATGCCTGGACATAAATTCTGTAAGAACTTAAGCAATATTCTCAGCAAATTCTAAGCACATGAGAATTCTGTAATATTTTTCACCGTTACTTAAGCAGTAATTTTTTTCTTAAGTCATGGTATGTGAATTAACTAATCCACTAAAAGTCACAAGCAAAAGTTGAGCAACA
>JAHZMW010004146.1:0-15244 GCA_027743745.1 Alloscopus bannaensis | reverse complement strand
GAAAAACATTAATTTGACGCAAATTATCTTATAAATGACAGGCATAGTCCTAAAATAGTAAAAAATCCGCATTTTGCGGCAATTTACAAGCAAATAATACATTTTTTTATTTTCTCCAATTTCTTCCATTTCGTCCACTTCCAGGACCCAAATCAAGTGGACGAAATGGCTATCCAGTGGCTAAAATCCACTGTCCACTGGCCCTTTCATCCTTGGCGGGTAGCTGGCGACTGGCGTCGTCATGGATTTTTGATTAAAGGAAACAAAAGCGGGCGGGCGCTACCTCCAGAAAAGTTGAATCAACTCATCAAAGAATATTTTTACCGTTGTTTAAACCTTTCCCATCTTTCCTTGGTGCCAACAGAAGAATTACTGATATCATTCTACAATTGTATACCCAAATTCTTATTGTGCTGTCATTGTAGAGAGATCAAGCCTTTTGGCCAAGGAAGCAACAGTCAAAAAAGTTGATCGTGCGTATTACTGCGTGTATTGCGTATAATATGTTACAAGCAAATCTTTTCCCTGAATGACCCTTTTGTTATGAATGACAGTGTGCAAAAAATTTTGTTGACTATTTAAAGGCGCATAATCTACGGGCGACTAAATTTATTTATGCTCAAATATTTTTTTTAAATGTGTGTCCAAGGTAGGCCACATTCACAAAGGTAAACAGTCAAAAGAAGACTTATCATTATTATTTTTCAACTGGTTCGCTTTTGTGCTGGTGCTACTTCTCAAATGGGTAATCATCTCACGTGTTCACATGTACCAGTTCTACCTACCAGTGAGTTTTAAGCTGATTTCGAAGCAACAAGAAGGAAATGAAGGGTTGAGCCACTTCTCTGCGCTCACAACCTATGTATCTCCCGTTGTGTTGACATCCTCGTCGGGAGTTTTGAACGAGCCTGTAAAATATGCCGGAGACGATGACAACGATCTAGGAAAATGGTCAGTGAGATGGCGAGAAAAGCCTCCAACTACACGAGGCAATGGCTCACAATGTGCTTACAAAATATTCATGTAAATGTACCTTCTCAACTTTAGACGATGTCACCGCAGTGTGAAATAGTACCCTCTCTTGCAACAAACGACAGTATTTTTTTGTAATTTCATGCGATTGTGACACTTTAGAAGGACACGGAAAATGTATTAAAATTCACCCCGTAGCCTAGAAGACGAGTGAAAGAAAAAAGTTAGCTAATTCAGGCTATTCACTCACCACGAGGAGACTCAAGGCTTCAAGACTCAAATAGAGATTGAGGCAGAGAGAGAAAGAAATTGGGAAACGGGACTCCCCAAATTGACTCAAATCAAAATCATGAAAGACGATGTGAAAGGGATATGAAAATTATACATAAAATGCACTTCCAGCATCCAGTGTCTGCAGATGGGGGAATCAAAAATGCATCTAAAAATAAGCTCTGATTTTTTCTCTCGCTCTTTTCCTTTTTCCTTTCGCCGTCTCTTCTCCTTCATCTTCACCTTTTGTTTTGTGTGCTGGGTGAGATGGATTTTTTTTTGGCCGGGAGGCGCCCTCAGCTAACTTTCTGGGTTCAATGAATCCGTGGCATATTTCGACGGCAATTGTTGTCAATTCTTCGGCAAGTCAGTCAGTTATGAGATAAGGCTCGTTTCGCGTTCACCCTCCTCACTTACTGAGAGTCAGATGGCAATAAAGGTGGAGTAATGAAAAGGCAGGGAATATGTAACTTGGCAGCTTTTTGTTTGGTTAAGGCTGCTATATATTAACGACGTCTTTTTAGTTGCTTTAAGCTTCGAATGATATATGCTTTTTTCTCTGTGTGGTGGATTAAATGTGTGTTTATCTATTTCGCTGAGGGAAAAGAGACAAAGATTTTGAAAAGGTCTTATAAAACAATCATGTTCTTGCTGTCTGCTGTACATTCCGTCACTCGTGTAAGGAAAACGCAATGGTAAGGACTGAGGGCTTGTCAAGGTGTGCATAGGTGGGCACGCAGCCATTTACGGAGACTTTTAGAGACTGAAAGAAGCAAACGCAAGGTGAATATGTATTTTTGGGCCACGTGGGTAAAAATAGAGCGCTGAACGGTGTGGGTAACCTACAATGAACGAAACCGTAAGTCAATGATGTGCACTACCACCAGAGAATGGCACTATTTTTCATTATCGGACTATTGAGAAGAACACATGAGTCATATATAGTTTGTGTCTAATTCTTTGAAATATTTAAATTTAGATTACAGGTACTTAAACCTGCTCTAAATGATATGCCATTTAAAAATAGTTCCCTCATTGTTATTGTCTGGTTGGCAGTCAGGATTTGCTTTGGTATAAAAGGATTTAATCTGTGTACTGAAAATAACCAAGTTATTTGTCGCTTTACATATTTAGAAAATGACATTTTTATCTTCAACGTGCCGCGATATGATATATGGTATTTAAGTGCGTGTGGTGTGTATACTTGCAAAAAGTAAGTGTAAGACCCATTTTAGCTTTAAAAAACTGGGTTATATAGATTGAGAGGAAGACGGTCCAGCTCGTATGTTGACAGGCAGTCAGTATCAATATTGAAAATAAGTGAATTTTGCATATCAATAAACAAATGTGGTGGTTTATGGCTCAATGAAAGTGTTATTTCAAGCGGCAGGCGCATCATCATTCTTTCCTTGTCATTTTGTGCTGAATATTTAGGAAAGCCGTATAACAAATGTTTTAATACTTTTTAAAAAAATATTGACGAAGAAGTGATATTTCAAACAATTTTGCGTATAAAACCAGTATTAAATAGGTTAAAGCTAATTGTCTCCATGTGCAATTATGTACAATTAAATTGTGAAGAGACGGCATCGGCGACACGTTGAGATTGCCCATCTCTGCACTCTTGGACAGACCCCGTGCCTTTAGTAGAGTTTAGCAAAAAAAAACGGCAAAAAATTGATGGACACAGGTTACCGACCTACTAAACGGGGAATTTTGGGGCACTCACACAGGATGCTCAAGAGAAGACATGCATTTTGTGCAGATACGCATTACTAACGCAACACTTCAACGCTTGGCTGACTAGGTCTCCCTCTCAATCCATGTACCTCTGTGGTCACCCAGGTCCAGTTTGCTTGTTTTTACCAACCCCAACATTATGTCTTGATATAAAAAATGATAACAACTTTTCCGCAGTTCGCGTACACAGAAGTTGTAGTTGGTAGCCACTCACTCATCATCAATTTCAAGCATGCCTGCGTTCCATGTGTTCGTTAACTTTTCTCTTAAACGACTGTATGTGTAGATATGTACAGAGTAAGTAGCTAAAAGGAAGGACGTACAATGTTTTGGACGGTAAACCAGTAAGGAATTTTTTTCATGCTGCGGAAAAGAGAAAGAGAGAGAGAGAGAGATAGGGGAACACTTTTTTGGATTCGGCAAGTTAGGCTTTCACGAGTTTTTCGTGTATAATTAGAGACAATGCGTTGGACTAGAAGCCTTCTTCGTTGATTCGCCCCTCTCTCACTTCGCAAAAGGACTGTTGAGCAAAGTGGGGCCTGGAAATCGAGCCATCTGCTACTTTAATGTTTAATGTGTGTTCTCTCCCTCTCGCACTTTGTATATTGTGTCCACAGATTTTTTTGTCTCTCTTCCACTCCATTCCTGTTGCAGAGGCTTCCAGTATAATCGGGGAAGACAGACAGAGAGAGCGAGAGAGAGAGACAGAGAGAGAAGAAGGGAAAGAATAAAAATAATTGAAGAGTTTTGGTTCGTGCCGAATTTTTATATTCTACAAGCACAATGAAATGAACTGCACCTATAAAATCGTATAATATCATCCGAGTTCACGCAATGGAAACCCTTGCCGTTTACATATATGCATTTTTTGAGGGGAGCCCTTGAACCCGACAGTTAGGGTTCACTTCTCCTGAGCACGGCTAAACCAACACAAGATTTCTCGCAGTGCGAGGGTTCATGTACACAGAACTAAAATAGACGGGTACAGAGAATGTGTGCAGTTTGAGGAACAATACAGAAACTGCAGTCGGTGGTATGGTGACATAGCCAGAAAAAAACTGTCTTTTGAAAAGAATAATTTACGAATGTGAGGAAGACTAGAAGAACACCTCGAAAGAAGAAGGAAGGAGACTGTTTCTGAATGAAAAATGCCTGTGAAGATTATTATGCACTTTGGTTGTTCGTTTCATTCATTTTTATAATCTGACTTTTGGGGTCACTTTTGACTTAGGATGCGGCAACCAGTACATGCTCTACTAAAGCACCATTTAAATATTGTCTGCAATTCTCAATTCCACATCAATCCAAGTAAATGAGAACAAATAAAATCTCTTATCAACAGCCTGCGACCAAGATACGAAGCAAAGCATAGTCATGCTTACGATCACGACTGCAGAGACTTTCTTCATACAAATCCTTGCAAAGACATAACGCTTCGGTGTTGCCAGCAATCACATTTTTCGTCTCTACTGCCATCTATCGCCAAACTTAAAATTACAACATAACATCTGGTTACTGTGGTCGTGGTACAGTAAGCCTGCAAATAGATGGCGCTCCACTTTTTAAGTCCTGTGTTCACAAGCAATGTATGTATTTTACAGAGCGAGAGAGGCCAAATAGAAATCCACTAAGTTGTGTGGTTGTTCTACAGAAATTGAGGCAGCTGCTTCAATAAGCAAACTCCTGGACTCATGAAGTAAGCACGATCTAATTACGAGTCATCGAGAACAGGGGCAATGGTGAGACAAACACCAAAAGAGACGGTGGGGGTTGCGGGGATTTTAAATTCACATCTTGCAATATCTGTAAATAAGGAGGGATAAAAATTTTGGAGTCAGCAGTTGCAAGTTTGGAACGAGTCGGCTGATTGACGATGATGAGAACGGGTTATCATCATCAGTGGTCCTCCACACTTATCGAAAAAAGCTCACAGCATGCGGAGCCAGTTGTCGCTGGTTCGGTTGTCAAGTGAAAAGGTGAAAAATTTCAAAATTTTCTGGAATTGACACGCAAGTGTGAGAAGAATTTACAACTGTTTGAGAATTCGCAAGTTTTGAAGCGGAAGTGGAGCTCACACAATTTCTAAACGCCTTTTTTATCCTTTTCAATGAGTTTTGGAATGAAGGTTAAGTCTCGGATCGGTGTGGTCAGTGCGAGAGTTTTCTTTGACATTGGATTTTGAAGTCATGGAAGGCTCTTCCTGAGACAGTTTTTTTAACGAACTCGTTTTAGGTGTGACTGGCGAAAGGATTAGTTTGGAAATAGGACATTTTTACAAAAGCGTGTTGTTCTCATTTTTTTCCACGATGAGGCTCGTGTCAAGAAGATAATGACGAGCCATAAGTCTCGCTGTGTCGTTTGTGTGAGTCAGGCACCTCGAATTCAAGTCGATTGTTGTGAACACTCAGCAGAATTCGGAGAAGAGTGAGGCGTTCGGAGGAGTTACTCGTAGTGGTCACCGATGAGGAGCTAGTGTTGACGTGAGTTTGGCACACGAGCAACCGAAACAACACTCATTTGAGTTTTGGCGCAGGTGTTTCGATTTTATCGAATATCGTACCCTTTCGTTTCGTTTCTCAACTAATGTTGAACGTGTCTATCTGTATTGTATATGTAAAAATTGTCTAGTGGAAACATGAACTCGAAGAGATCCTGGAAGTCGCCATTGCTGACAGCGAGCAATGGGTAGCAATGTTGGCCGAAATAATGAAGCCTTATCCGTCCTCTGGGTGTCTCAATTTAGACCTATCCAATGCAGAGAATGAAGACAATCGGAGAATATTTCAAGATCTCGTCGCCGAAGTCACACATGAATGTATGGAGTGTTATTTCATATTTAAAAAGTCTGATTTAGTTTACTGTTTAGCTTCGCGTTATTCACAATTATTGAAGTGCTGGACTGACTTGGCACATGTGTGCCTCTGTTATTTCCTTTGTGCAGTAAAGAAAGCGAAGGACCTGAACTTACTTCCTCTAGAGTGCCACTATTTAAACAAAAACGCGTTGAATACAGTTGTTGAGCAACAGGTTAGTTGAAGCGTAGTACGCGCTTGTCTACATAATTTCAAAAAGTATATATTTATGTTGAGTCAAAGTATAAAAATTAAACTCGTTGTTTGGTCACTACTAATTAATTATGTAGAAGCCACCGGTGAAGCATTTTACAGTGAAGCGGAAGAGCAAATCGACCACGCTAAGAAATGAACTACTTCAAAAGGCAGCGGATGCTGCGAAAAACAATACAAAGAAGGTGTCTGCTCCCACAATACCTCTGAGGACGAGAGGAATGCCTCGTAAAATGACTGATACGAGTATGTAAAACCATTTAGGCGAATGTCGTGTTTAATTGCGAATCCATGTGATTTAAAATTAATCCTGTGAGTTTTATTTGCAGCACCTCTTAAGGGCATTCCAAGTCAAGCTCCTTCTTCTCGTACACCAACTATGCCTGCATCAGTTGCCTCCAGAACACTTTCCAGAACTCCGGCTGGAAAGAAGGAAGGAGGTGTTAAACTGTTAGAGATTACGGAGCAACCTGTAGGCTTTCAAATGCAAAAGAGAAGAAAGAAGCAACAAGGTTAGCCTAGTTCGCAACAACACGATTATCCAAATGTTATATTATATGTTTTTCTTTCTGTCATGAGGTTTTATTTTTTATTTTTTCTACGTATCATAGAAATGGAAGAGGCCAAGAAGGCAGGCAGCATTGAGGAAACGACATCTGCGGCTGAGACACCTGATTATGCTGCTGGATTGAGTTCCACTGTCCGTCAACCTACGCCTCCTCCACCTGCAACCCCTCTCAACCTTAATCCCCCGCCTACTCCATCACCTTACCATCCTCCGACACCACAACCAGTCGTTGCACCACCAACGCCGATAGTGCAGCCATCCTATGCAAGATCCTCAATACCCGATGGGCCACCGCCTACTCCTAACCCTCAGGTACCAAACAGTGCAGAGCCTACAACACCCACAACTCCTATCGCCGCAGCGGCTGGCACGGGCTATCTTCCTGTTTCTGTCAACCCGCCTTCTAATGTTGCACAGAGACACAAGGTATTCATTCAGGTGGATATAACTTACCTTTCGAAGACAAAATTTATTTCAAATTTATTAATATTTATTTTAGATACCGTTGGTTTCCGTCGGTGCGCCACAGCCAATGACAAAAACCGTTATTCTACAAGTTCCCACAAACCAAACGCAGCAAATTGTCACATTGTCGGTAGGTTTTCACTTTTTAATTTTTACGTTTATTTTTTTGAGAATGAAAACTGAAATGTTAATGGGTTGCATTAACCTTTTCAGAAAGAACTGATGGAACAAGCTCAAGAAATATTTAGGACTGCTAACAAAGCCACTCGTCCAGAGAAGGAGCATATCTTAAAATTCATGGCTGGTACCAGAGGTACGACTAATTATACTTGCTCATTTGCAGTCTTTGTGTTTCTCCATGGTGCTGACTCTGTGTTTGCTCTATGTATTGCAGAAAACCCGTGTCCCGAGTTAGGAAGCATTGTGACAATCAAATTGAGTGAACATGAAGAACAACTGAGGCAGAAGGATGGCACTATTCTTTCATTCTCAGTTGAAACTCATTTCCAAATGAATTACAAAACCGGAGAATGGAAAGTGATACAAAAACCCCCAAAGTTTGACAATGCACTCCTTCATCAACAAGTGTTGCAAGCGACTAATATGTAGTAATAATGCAGAGTACCAAAAATGTAATATTTTACTGGCAAATCTACGGATATAGGAGAATTTTACTGACATGTTAATACGTAAAACTTGAACTCATCCTAACTTTACACACACTTGTGCATATTATTATATGTTGCTTTTATGTATATTTTTTCGAATTATTTGTACCTTCTTTTCGTTCAACATTAGTTTGTAGCAATGCATTTCAGGGTACACCCCGTGCGTGTAAAAAGATCTTATGACAATGTTGTTAAATACACGAGTCGTTTTTACTGAGGGGTTTAGGAGTATTAGTCACGAAAATAAATCAATCTTAGATTAGATCCACATTTCTTTCATGAATTTTTGTGGAAATTTCAGTTCCTCGCAGTCATGTACAAGAATGTATAAGGTTTTAACGTATATAATGGAGGGCTTTTAATGTTATTCGAATGTGACGAGGCGTGTTTGCGACATGTAGATACATAATAATGTCTTTTAAATGTAGAAAACTTAAAGTATGACCTTGTGTTACGTAATCAAAATATGTCGCTCGTGATTCGGTCGCACTTCAAAGTGCGTATAATTACTGGGAAGGCTGTCTATTCTATATTTCAAGGCTTCCAAACCTTGTTGAAATTATAGCGTGGACCACTCTTGTATTTCAGAAATGGATTAGGTAATGGATAAGGACGAAAAGTTCAGTATAAAAAGTGCAGTGTTCTGAAAGGTCAAAAACTGAGTTTGTACGAGTGTACAAATAGCCTCTTCATGAACGATTACGTAAAAAAATTATATTCCTATCCCATAAAACGAACTTGCTGTCTTTGTCTTGTTTCAGTGAGCTCTAGGCTCATAAAATGCAAATGAAACTTCGTTTGCGAATGAAAATAAAGGAAAACTTTACACATTTTGTATCGCACACCTTGGTTCTCGCAGTTTACATGTCTTGTATTCAATTCAATATGCAAAGCAATATTCATTCATTCTACCACGACTAATTTTGATAAATCAAACAACAGTTTTGGAACCACTGACTTTCTACAAACAGATGAGTTTTTATACAGTTAGAATAGAAACTAACAGAAGCAGCATAAATCATATTTGGTTTTGGGATTTATTATAAAAATCAATGTTTTACAGAAAGAGAGGAAGAAGAACTTATTCGTTTCCACTAACCAGTACACCAAGTCTTACTTAGCTACTCCAACCACTGCTGGGCGAATGACTCGATCGTGGAGTTTGTAGCCCAGCTTTGACACAAAAACCACTGTCCCTGACTCCTTGCCTTCCACTTCCTGAAAATAGAATGTCGAAATTGTTACATGAAGAATGATGTGCACGATAAATAGTTCTTTAAAGAGTTAAAAAAAGCATGTATTTAGAAGTACGCACTTGCTGAACTACAGCTTCGTGTTCGTTTGGATTGAATTTCTGACCAAGAGGATTGACTTGGGTGAGACCGTGCGATTGGAAAACCTGTGCAAAACATAATCACATGTCCCAGAGTCTATTAGCATCCCAGTTCGCAACAAATTTTTTTCGCGTTCACACGTTCTTAAAAATGTCAGAGAATGAAGAGAGCCGACCTGAAGGAGTCGAGTTTCAGTCATGGACACACCGTCGTAAAGATTTTTCAACTGTGGATTGTCCGAACTCAACTGCTCTTTAGGAACACTGTCAACAGCCATTCGAAGAATATCACTAATCTGAAAGACGCAAATAAAACTTCATAGATATTTTCCTTACAAATTGCCAAATTATACAATACACACAATACATCAGTATAATGTTTACCTCCGTCATGTCCTTGCAAAACTTTTGAACTGCATAAAGTTTGGAATCATTAATTTGCTTCGTAAGCCGAGCCCTCACGTTTTCAGTCTCTGCCAAAGCACGCAGGTATTTGTCCTGCAAGATGACATAAAATAATCTCATGACGATGACAAACTGTAAAAAACTTCACATTTTCTGATGGACAGCTGACTGCGATAACATCCCATACAAACCTCAAAGTCCCTTGACTTAGACAACAAAGTCGCATTCTCCGACATCGCCTTGTTGAGTTCCACCCGCAAATCTTTCTCCACCTCCGTCTCCCCCTCCTTGGGAAGCTGGTCAGTAGGGTGCTGAGCCGACTCTGCTTTCGCGTCATTTTCCACACACCATGGGCGTGTCTTGGAGACGTACCGTACCTGGCAAAACGGTTTTCCGAGTTTTGGCTCCCTAAACATTTTCCCTGTGCTCGGAGGGAACGTCTTCGGCCCGAAGTTATACCCCAACCCACTGATTTCGTACATCGCTCGAAGCAATTTCGAATCCCTTGCCAATCTGCAATACCAGTAGCAAACAACGTCGACAAATGAATCGTGTCACTTATATAATGACAGACAACAGTGACTGGAGAGGACTGGACAACAATGACCCAGCACCCACAGAAATGATGATAACTTCTTGTACGGTCAACTTTCAAATTCTTACCGCATACTTTCCAGACAACTCGTTTCTCAAAACCTAAGTATTATTTTCAACGACCGGCGACAGGTACTCTCGACGTCGATCAAAACACGTGCTTCTCCAACCTAATAAAAACACGGAAACCCCACTTGAACGCCAAGTCAATTTGCCTCAATCATTAATCCTCATTGTGTCACCTTCCCAACCAACAACAACATTATCAAATCACTGACTTCCTCACCTCCAATATCACTGGTGAATAATGTAACGATCTTTCCGTCGACACTCACTTCTCGGTAAAATCCACACTGAAATGAATCGGCTGATTCCCTTGCTTGCAACAACGTGAAATGAAATGTGAGAGACGAGTTGAGTGTGTGAGATGGGCTCTCTGCTTGCATCAAGCAAAAAAAATGTGCTCCGCGTGAAAATGTGTGAGCGGCGAGGAGGAACGTGAGAATTTGCTGGATGAAACTTCTTTCCAACAAACCGGGAATACATATACGCTATGAGCTATGCAGAGCTAACAATGCAATATGTTCACACAACACCATGGACACGGTATTCGTTCTTTCTATGTCACGAGTTGTTTCTTAGCCAGCATTCTGAGAGGAGCTCCCAATGATGATGCAATCCAGCCCCAGCACAGATATCAGCTCTGATGACGTCAGTTGTCGTCACTTTTAGAATTTCTCGACAAGAATTTCAGTGCGAATCGGAATATAACCGTTATCACATAACATGTGTAATAATATGTAACCCTTTTGCAATTAGTGATTAATGCTTGATGAGAGCGTATTCCGGCTCGCTTGGTTTTCGCATGAATTTTCGTTTGACCGAGAATACGAATAAATGTCATACATGAACTGGAGACTCTGGTAGCGAAATTTGTCTGCGTGTCATAGAAAAGATGTAGCCGAAAATGAAGCCACTTTAGCTGAACTTTCATTAAGGGTCGTTGAAAGAATATCATAAATATTATAAATGAAAATGCGATTAGTTACGTGAAGTCCAGCGGACAAGTGAACCGGCTCATTATAAATGTATCGTCTCATTACAATTTAAGCCTACATCTGCATGGAGCAATCTCCCAGAGAATGTTATTTGTGATTGCATTGTATAGATGACGTATTGAAAAGTATTGGCTATTTTTTAAAATTAACTATATGTATAATTTACCACAACTCAGATGTTTGGATCAGCATATTGATTCAGGGCTGATTTCTTATTAAATCACTAAATATGAGTTAACTTATACTTATTCATTTGCGAAATCTTTTCATACAATTTCCTGCAAGATACAGTAGATGAATGTATAGGACGCCCACAGGTTCCTTTCCCCAAAGTATTTCGGTCATGAGTATCCATATTTAAAGACACATTCTTTTGCGGAAAAGTCAGCAGATGTACATATTATTGCTTTATTGTTTTAAAAAATTATATATATAGGTAGGTATATATATTACGATGCACAGATAATATAACGCGTAATATGAATGACTGCATCAAACGGGGTTTGCACAAAAAAGAAGTCAGAGTAGGACCGGTTTTTGGTCTTAGCCACTTAAACTTGTCAATGCATTTCCCGTGATATCCGTTTTAAAAAGATGAATGTGCACTCCTTTTTCCCAGCAATACGAGTCAGAATGCAACCTCAACGTGAGCTGAAAACTGCCGTTACGAGAAAGGTGTCGAAAAAATGGTGGAGCATTTTTTTTCTCTTTGGCTGTGTGTTCTTTACAAGAGTTGGCCTTGAGCAGGATTTGTGCAGTATGCCCTCACAATTATTATTTAAGTTTGAAATCACTGTAAAACACTCGATAATAATATTATAGAAGTACTTGGTCTCTTAAAAGGTTTGATCGAGCGCAATTAGTTTTTAGTGCTTCATATTCTGGCTAACGTGTGGGCGTCTTCATGGTAAAATTTGAGTTAGAGCTCGAACGAACTGTGCAAACTCCACTTGCAATTATCACAGCCCAATTACGACATTGGTTTCAAAACGGCCAATATTTTATCTGATCGTGAGCAATTTGGTAAAGAGAAATAAATTGAATGGCTAAGAAAACAATAGTATCGATTTATGGAGCCCAGTATGGTCGTCAGTAAAAACGGTTAACAGCGTTAACCAATTTCTGGTCACTGGTAGTATTGTGCTGAAAGATCACCACCAACCTGTTAATTCATGATTGCATGCCCTTTTGTATTAAGAATTTGCAAAAAAACGGAACCTTTAAAAAATTAGATCAAGAATCGGCAAAGTATTTCTTCCCTATAATAATCTTAATCTTGTATCACAATCATTGATGACGAATGTTGACCACATTTCTATGTAAAATAATATTTGATCTCCTTAAGAGATCTCTTTAGTCTGATACGACTGGTAGAAAAATGTATGCACATAGGTGCAGTATATGTATCACTAAATGCCAGCACTTGACATCGACATCAAAGTCAAAAAGAGTAAAAAAAATGCAAAAGAGCTCAGCTATCAGGACTCAAAATCGGGATGTGGTGTGCCATGATGATGACTCTTTGTGATGACTTTTGGATTGAAGCTAGTAAAATGCTCAGGGAGAGAGAGGGCCATAGCGTTTCAGAGTTGTGAATTGGAACAGGTAAAGAGGGCGGTTGGTTGGGTTAGTTGTAACGGTACCTTTGGTAGTGGTATCACATTATTGCCATCATTATTACGCGTTTTTCGCAAGTTGAAATCTTGCTGGACCACTTTGTTTGGGGTAATGACCCAAACGAAGTAGCAAACCTTTCGAATGGGTTGCGTACGTGTTTGCCGTTGTACATCATGCACATATCTCTTTGAGACTTTATCATTCACCATGTATAGTGGTGGTTATACGAGAAACACGTTCTTCAATCCGAGATATATTTTTATATTGCCTTAAAAGTTCTAGCCGATAGGCCCAGTTAGTGACATGAGACGCTGATGGAAGAAATGCACAAAACTCCCTAGTGGTACGAGGTAATCAGAAAAAAAAAGAATACATGATTTTTTTCACATTCGAAGTTTTGGAAGTTGCGACCTTACAGCCTCAAGTCATATCTACACATTTTTGTACATGATTATGAACATGCAGGCAAGCACACACTTATTATGATTACCTACCTTTGGATGCGACTTTCGGTTCTTGTCCTACCAAAGAGAAAAATGCATGATTTTTTAATGGAATCCACACAGCAAACCACTTTACCAACACATTCGTTCAGAGAGGCGGGGAAAAAATTGAGATTTTTTTGCTGACCGATATCTTTTTAGGGTCACTTGGAGTAGATTAGAAAAGCATCGCCTAATTATTCTTAAAATGTGGGTGAAGTTAAAATTGCCGAACTTTTTTAGCGAAAATGTTAAGCAAGAATGCTTACATAGAGGCAGATTGAGGGAGGACATTAAATACAAATCAAAGTGATTTTAATATTAATACCAAATAACGCTTCAGACCATGCTGGAAGTCATTTCTGATGGACGTTAGGATGGTTGTAGATATAATTGAAAACCCGACGATTTAATTTGCAATCATTTGAATAAGAGCTAAAAATGTGGTTTGTACATCTGAAGGCTTTTTCTGAAGTCGACGTGAAAGCTGTCTCGAAAGGCAGTGCTTTGATAGCACACAGTATTTTCAGTCTCACATCAAATCCTTTGATTTTGATACATGGAAAAATGTGATGCGATGAAACATCTTCCCAGTACCGTGTTTGAATGAATAATAAAAGCACCTGTAAGCTTTGTAAAATAAAGAAAACCTGAAAAATGTGTGCTCTTTCTCTCTCGTTTTCAAAAACACGATCTGTGCACATTTGAAACGGTAAAAGTACAAAAAATGTGCCATGCCATAGGTTAATGTAACTGTTAATGAAGAATATACATACATGGGTGATTTTCTTTTCTTTTTGGCTATTCCACATATTACGACACAACCAACAATACATTCATCCTTTATCATTTTTTTCAGTGCCTCTCCTTACTGTTTGGTGACGATGGATGTCCGAGACAAGACTCATCCTCACTGGGGCACCAAATATTATTATTGATGTTGTATACATGGACAAGGTAGCATCACAACTTTTGCAGGGGAAAACAAATTTACGCATATCAATTCGTCAAGACTTTGCATACGATGATCGTCCTATGCCCAGCAACGCAATCCTTTAACCGATAGGCACACGCTCAAGCGTTTTGGCCTCCGCAACAGTTGTTTTTACAAGTCAGCTTCTTTAGCTTGAACTTCATCCAATACTCACCAATAAAATTGACGAGAGGACACTAAATGGAAATAATATTTGCAAAAATTATGTACGAGCAGCTTGTTAATGAAGCGAAAGGTTGGAGAAAGATTCGTTTCTGCTATGAATGTGACTGTGTTGGTTCGTTGGTGAGTGTGGTGTGTTGATTACAAAAAATACAGTTTTGCATCTCATTCCACATTTACGTGATTGATTAAAGGTACGCCAAGTTCTCAGTCAGCATCTTGTTAGCCAAACTGCCACTTTTCACAACCGCTGCCACCGCACACACATATGTCAAGGAAATAGTTTAAAAAATATTAAAATGGCTGGCTCCGTTTCAAGTCTTATTCTTATAACCATTTGTAATCCCCAATCAGCGGTTTAATCGCTCTGGATGATATTTTGCCTTTCAAATAAGCAATTTTGTACATCGTCCATGTGAGAATTATGCGGATTGCTTTTGCTTACCGTTCATAACAATTAATACCTCTAAAACATCAACGAGTAGATTATAGTATAATGAATATGACCAAACTGGCCGCCAGCCCTTTCTCTGCAACAGAGGACCCATGTATGCAATCCGAATTTTTCATTAAATCTGGTGATACTGTAGAAGACGGTGACGTAATGGTGAAATCCTAACACTGGCTGATAGGTGGAATACGTACATAACAGTCGAGGGTGTTTGTGTGTAAAACTATTGAAAATCGATGTACTCGGATAAAAGTTATAGCGTCGTTGTTATAAAAAGAACTCCTAAGTCAAAAACTGGCCGAAATAAAAAACTCCCAAGTCAAAACCTGGCCGAAATGTAAAAGTCGTAAGTCACTTTGGCCGATACTGCAGAAAAGGCACTATCTCAAAAAATACAAGT
>JAHZMW010004145.1:0-10605 GCA_027743745.1 Alloscopus bannaensis | reverse complement strand
AACTCCCTCCTCTAAGGTACATTGTGGCCGGACTCCAGATTGCGGCGATTGTCATCAGCAATGCGTACAAGTACGACAATGTGTACAAGATGATCGCCCCGGTTGCCGATATTCCTTGCACGCTGCTTTCAGAACTGGTGAGAGACTCGTTCCACATATTCACGCGACTTGATATCGACCTCCAAGGACAGAAAATGGTTGAAGACAGTCAACTCGAAGGTCTCAATGATTCCCATATCACCTTTGATGAACCACACATTCTTCATGTTACTACACAGAACAGATTCTATTTCATGTTATCGGAATTATTCAATGCCGGATTACCGGAAACAGAAAGCTTACTAGACATCACGCGTCTACATGGAAGCATCGTCGGTGACATCGTTCACGCTCGAAACATCCGAAACGTCTCGAGCCGTTTGTCAGCCCTCATTCAAATGCAGGACGACTCCGTGGTGACGGCTTTGTCGAAGTGCGATTCCACCGCGTTTATCATGCTCATGAGGGACGCTCTCGAAATCAGGAGGAGAGTGAGGCGACATCGGAGGCGCCATTTGTATTTGGGCTATGACCCCAAACGGTTGGCAAAGGATTGGGCCCTGTCGTACTCAAAATGGTTTCCGGAATACGGCTTCCGCCAACTTGAACTCGTTCAAAACGGGGAATCAGGGATAATCCAGTTTTGGAACTCGTTTTACCAACCGTCCAAGTTTGAAACTGAGACTGTGGTTGAACTCGAAACACCCACGATGAGTGGAAACATTTTGGTCGTCTTCGCTGTTTTAGGTGGAGGATTGCTTGTTGCGATAACAATTTTTGGGGTAGAAGTCAGCATTCAATGTTTGAAACGCTGGAGGAAGTTACGGTTTGTCAAAATTGCTAAACTCATTTTCTTAGTGCGAATGAGTGGCTTTGCTTTCCTAGAAAGCATCAGAACCAGTATTGAAGCTCGGAGAAGACAATGTGTTCTTGGTAAATATGGGTTTTAATATATACTTACTGCGAATGTGTAAAAAGCTTCTGAAAATTTCAATCAGTCGGTTTGCCAAAGAAATTTTCAAGTTGTATTTTCCACGTACGCATGCTGTTTCAGTGTATTAATATGCCATGTAAAAGGGAATAATTATATAATTTTGACACGTTAAAGAAAGTAGCCTCTGGTACTTTTGTTCCTCAATGTTGCTTATACCAACATGCTCTATATACAGTTTCAATAAAATCAAATAATGAATACTCACTTCAAAGCTTTACATAATTAAAAGTCGGACAATGTCCTTTTTGCCAGAAGCAGCCCAGTCAACTCTACAAAATCGGTTTTTGTTTGCTGTTTATGTCGGAGCAATGGAGAACTAGCTAGCTCATAGGAAGGCTTTAGCTAACATGTTTGTATTTTTTTGATTAGGTCGCCAATACTCAACGGAAACTCGGTTCTTCGTGTGATCATTGATATTTACATGGGAATCTGTTACTCAAACAGTGTCAAGAGCAATTGTCCTTGAATTGCTTGAGAAAGCATGCCTGTAATTCTGAGTAAAATGGAGATTGCATTGATCCTTGTCTAACTTCAGGAAACACAGGGATTTGCACGTTCAAAAGATTTTATCAAATTTATTGAGACACTGGAGGATTAAATCCTAAAGTACAAAGATCTGTATGAACAACATCAATTGGGTTAGAGTTCTTTTTAATTGTCGAACCTCCGCTGCCGTTCCATATTTTTTATAACACAATAAGCAATAACATGTAATCAGGGTTTTCCGCGAACTTGGTTTTCTTTAATTAAATTAAAGTAGACCTTGACACAAAAATACTGAAATTATCGTTTGCATTTAGCGTGGAAGAACTTGGGTTAAATTTAAGTAACACTCTAGGACAAGTGCAATATGGACATTAAACATCATTTATAATTAGCAACTTTGTGTGCAAACGTGTGGTAAAATGATGTTTTTTAATAAAGCACACGTAGCCCAACGTTGGTTTTCAAAATTTCTTTGGTACTCAACGGATGTCAGCTTTTATTTATGCTGTTGATTTTGCCAATGAAGCCGTGACACAGTACAATTATTGTCCATCAACAAATGAAAACGTGTGAGGGCAATTCAGAATGACGCAATGATTTCATTGATCCTGCCCTAATGCTTTTCCAGGAAAAAACACCTTTTCAGCACGTTCAGCAGATTTTCTTTGATCCAATGAAAAACAGGAGAATTCAATTAGGCACAACGATTTTTACGAGGAAAATTGGCAAGACTACACTCCAAGCGTGGAGCCCCCGCAACATTCGATATTTTCTATACATTAGAGGGAGCAAAAATATCAAGTTACTGCCATAGCCTGTTGCAAAAGTTGGTTTGCCAAATAAATATCAAATTAAATTAACCTCTAAACAAATTGTGACAAGATGAAAGTCTCGCCAAAATAAGATTTCTGCTCATCCAATGACCCCCAACTTGGATCTGCCACTTGTTAGACTTCGTGTGTATTTTAGTTTGACAAGTAAACAGCATTTTTGACATGTAAAACGCAAACAGGTTTATAAAACCCCACAACAGGGTTTTTTGTGGGTTTAGAATTCTAATCGACAGGATCACATAAAAAATGGAAGAAACATGGGAACTTATAGTTCTACCAACGTTGGCAATGCTGGTTTGGAAACTTGCATGCTTCGCAAGGGTCTCGTTTTAAATATTTGTAGGAAGGATGCGAAATCATAAATTTGTTTAGCAATTGTGCTTTTGATGCACAATGCGAAATGTCGTACAAAGAAAAGAGTTTTATCATAAATACAGTCTAGGTTGATTTAAAATGATTTTAACTTGCAAACTATTTTTGGCGGTAGGAAATAGCTGTAAATTAATATTACTGCTGCCTGTAATGTATAGGTATATAACATTGAACAGAACAGCACAACGTTTACAAAGTAGTCTGCCTAATTTTGCTTTTAATTTTTGTACCTAAGTCAATTCTTTGCCTTTTTTTAAAAAAAAATCTGTTGAACGTGTTGAAATAGTGTTTTTTTCTGTGTTTTTGAGAAAAGTTTAGTCATAACTGCACTGACCTTTTGCTACGTGTTTGAAGAACAATTGTCGTTCAAACTATTTAGTGTTACGGTTGTACCAGTAGGTACCGGTAGGAAATATCATGAGGAGATACTGGAGCGTCCGTTGAACGTCAGAATCCACAGTTTTCCAATTACAATTTCCCGTAAGCATTAATATCAATTTTTCCTTGAAATACAATCAATCAGAACAAAGAGCATCTTTTGGCACACTGTATAAAACTGTTGTAAACTGGGGCGGAAGCAATGTTTTATATTAGTGGATACTAATATAAAACTACATTTCTAAGATTGGCGTAAACCCACGTTGTCGTGTCACAGTTGAATTCAATTTGAAGTTACAGTAAAGTTTTCCAAACACTGTACTGTAAAATACAATAGTTTAAAGACATGAATAGTACCCAGAATTCCGTTATAAACAAAACCAAAAATATGCTTTTTGGTTGACACATACTTCATTTCGAAGCAACATCGTTCCATGTTTTCGCTTTTGTGTCACAATGAATCCTGCTCTTTTGCCGACGTTCTATTTATGCAACGTGAGTAATTATGTATTGTTTTCTTATATCCTTTTTTGGTCGCTTTATCAACAAGATTTGATTTGAATTCATGGTTAAACACACACAGTATGATATACTGTAAATAGTGATGCGTAGTATACATTCGACTTTAAAAACTGTCATTTTGTTAAAAGTTTATATGGCCAACGATTCTGAATCTAGTTTCGAGCTTATTCACGCAATCCTGTCAAAACAATACATGACTATTATCACAGATAAACGCTTGAGTAAGTGTGCACCACGAGTCGCTTCATTGGCTTCACAATTGGGAAATAAGAAATAGGATCTATTGAATTCAAGTATAGAAGGTGTTGCAATTGACATTTGATTGACTTTCCGATATCGCCCTTTTGTCCAGTTTCATAATGGTTTCCCAAGCTTGTGACCAAGTTCTTTATAATATTATTCTCTCCCTTTAGTTTCATTTTATGACGCATTGCACAGTCAACTTCTGTGGAGTTCAGTCACTTTGTGTTTTAATGTATTTGCAAAACGTTACCGCATTAGCACGTTCCGAGAAGGTATCCTAAAAAATCGAGCAAAAGATAATAAAAATTAAATCAAATGAAGTTTATTCTAGGTAGCAATGTAGACAATCAATTTGCAAAAACATGGTAGGCAAGCCAAAAGGTTTAATTGGTCGCGTAAGGCGAATTGTTCCGAGGAGATCAGCAACAATTTTAACAAGACCGACGGCTTCACTACCACTCACTCCTGTTGTCGCCGGCCACTATTCACAAAAATCTAAACAAAAGTTGTCTCGAAATTCACAACCCAATCAGGAAAACTATAAACCATCAGAAGTAGAGAACTTGCTCAATTCTGCCAAGTATTTTGGTTTGGCACCGTGTCTGGCAACATCATCAAATTTAAATAGGAAATTCGTTTGCAAAATATTTAAGGTAATACTATACTGTTATAGATTTACATATAAAGTTTTTCAATACTTTGCTGGACCACTTCCAGGTGCTCTTTTTCCTGCTTATGTTCTTCTGCGTCATGAGAGGCCTGACGTTTCTCAAGGTGACTTACATGAAAAGGGAGGCAAGCGCGACGTCTGTGGTGTCTATGTCGAGTACTGTGGTAACTATTTGGGCACGAACATCTTATGCTACAACGTTCACCAGAAATACTGGGCATATTAATGAACTGTTGATGTTTCTTAAAACGGAGCCGAGAATTTCTCCAGCCGGATTTAAAGTACGTAAGCGTTTCCAGAATTACTCTATTATAATGATAAATGACTAAATGACTCACATTAATATCAGACTCATATATTGGCGTTGGGGGCGCCAGCAACATCATTCCTCTTTTCTACCTTCCTATCCGTTTCCGGCGTGATGGTATACAAACTAGAAGAGTGGGATTGGGCAACTGTATATGGGCTCTACGCCTATGAAATACAAGTTTTCTTTTTGAAATGGTCTAACTCAAACGTATCTCGAGAACAAATTGATTCCATAGAGCAAAATTCTGTATTGGGATGGTTGACAACGACGGTGGGATTCTTGACGGAATTTTCTGGCTACTTCGTGGACGACTTCACGCTGAGCCTGTTTATTTTAAATGGACTCATTGTTCATTCAGCGACTTCTGATTTTTGCAAAAACTCAAGACGTAAGTTGGACAAACTCGAGGTTCGATCGGAAGATATATGGGGTATTGTGAACCACTTCAAATGCCTTCAAGAGTTACACGAAAAAATGGACAACGCTTTTGGATCCTTACTAATAAGTTTCCATTTCAACAACTGCGTCAACTTCCTGTACTACTTAGACGGTATCATTACTGGAGAAATTCATGCTGAAGCAATGGCACTCTCGTCAAGTCTAAAAATGATCTTCGTTGACTGGCTTGGAAAAGAGGCTTCTCAAATGGTAAATTATTTTAGTGACGCTCCTAAATTGCATGGATGTTTTATTGTCAAAAATTAGTTTAATATCCGTGTCCGTGTTTCTATTAGAATGGACAACTAAGAGACCTAATTAGGGAAAACGAGGAGATCTTTGCTGAAACAATGGGAGGAAGCAAGTTGTACCTATTGGTGGATGACATTTCTCGCAAACCTGTCGGAATCGGTGAAGGCTACTATTTTGTTGATGAATATTTTCTTGGAAAGGTACAACACTTTTGTCCACCTTGTATCATACCTAAGAGAATTCCGGTTATATTTGTAATTGACTTATAATGTGGAACATATTTAATAGAGTGTTATTTTTAAATTTACAGTTCTTTGGCTCGGTAGCGTCGTACGTACTCTTCATTGCCAGCAACAGAAACAATTAAATTTAGTTTTATTTTACTTTAGCACGACTTTCAAAATTTGCAACTTTCTCGCTGCTTTTACTGAGTTTTCTATGCTCGTGAAAAGTGCTCGGAGTATTTTAAGACGCAGGCACCGCTAAAGCGGGGGGGGGCGGTATCCCCCACGTCGACCCATGCGCCATATAAGAAAGCATTGCTACTGTTTTTTTGTATTGATATCCTCCCACGTCCGCGTACGTTCCGCGGCTTTTGTTAAATAAAACGTATGTTTTCTTTAACGTTAAGTTCATTATATAGAAGTGTTATTGCCTTCATGTTAATTTTTTGTGACGTTTAAACACGTTTTAGGTTTCTCGTATAATATTTACTTCATTTTTAGTGTATAGTATATATTGATATGTAACATACGTAATACCATATTGTCCAATATTTCATTACTGCACTCGAGTCAAAACGGTTGATGTCAACATGCACCATGCCATGACACCATGAGTGTAGTCAACAATGGCAAAAACCTACTAGCCAAGCTATGCAAAATTTTGTCGTATACTTAATCTACGGTTGTTCAGTAAAAATTTTGTAGCAAATTAAATATACCATTTGTACGTAATCTAATTTCCGGTAATAAACCCATTATTGCTAATAAAATTACGGTCGTTGAAAAATCACGCGTAAATGATTTACCATTTTACACCAGACGTCAGCGTGATCACAACATTCGTTGAACCAAGTAAACCGACCACCACAATATTACTACCAGCAGCCATGCCACTATGGAAAACCATTATTTTAATTATGGCATTTATAATAATGTTGAAAGACCAGGTAATTGAATCAAAATAAATTCTTGTGATTTTCATACAAAACCCGTACTCGTCCTAAAAAATAGGGTGATTATTTTAGAACGAAGCGCCCCAAAGTAAGGAGGATAAATACAAAAACCATGGACACAGGGGATGATTGTTGGCGCGTGTTACATATGGCTTTCGGATTCATCTTCCACCGGGACCCGTTTTAAGTTCACAAATCAAAGTACAAGTTTGATTAATTTGCAATTGATTTGTATTTCGAGTAAACTAGCATGGTGTTGTTGATATCTTGCTAATATGTAAACTTATTTTTTATGCAACAGCATGCACTGACGGTGAGGTCTTGTTATTGCAGTTCTAAAAACGACATTCACGAATAGGTCATTCACAGGTCATTAGTTCACGAATATACCTAATTTTAGGTTTGTTGAATGCCGTGAATAGCGATAAACTTTTGACATTACTGTTTTTATTTGGTTTGAATGTTTTGTGTATGAAATTATATGTTGTAATGGTGAATGGACCTGACCCCAACTCCGCATTGGGCACTGGAGGTATTATTTGCATATAATTTACATAATCCTTCCAAACATCTTGTAAAGTGAAAATTATACAAAAGAAAAATTAGTTTCAAATCAAAATACCGGCTGTCTTTTAATTGAGTCATCGAGGGCACCCATTTCTTTGTTTTAATCCATTCCAAAAAGCAACGGCAAAAATTACTTCAAGTACAAAATATTTTTTTCATTCATAAAATTTTCTATTTGCATACTGGTAATGTACACCAAATATAAAAAATTCAATTTTGTTGTAATTTTTTGAAAATACCTCGCTTGATACTAGTTACCTAAATAAAGCACCAAATAAAAAGTTCTTCAGAAAGATGTAGAGTTCAAAGTTGTTTACTTTGTATTGCGGAATATTCAGTGAGGAGGATTTATACGTGATAAAAAAATAAATTATCGACCGGTATCTTTATGTAGACGTCCAATCTGAAAGGAACGTCGCTGCTTGCCACAAAAAAAAACAATGCAAAAATACTATGAGTCGCGCACACTTGTCAGTGTCACTGCATGCTTAATAATTTTTATTAAAATAAACATTTGTCGTATCAAAAATGGTTTTTATTCAGGTGCTCAAATTTCATACAAGAAACTCAGGTACATATTTGCGAATAGGTACTGATTTGATTTTTACAAACAGAATAAGCTCACTTCCGCCTTCCTCGAAATTGACGCTCACCACCGCCAAATGGAAAGGGGAGCAACTCGCAGTAAATGAACGCCATCAGAGACACCAGCATTGCCAACGCTGGCAGAACTAAGAGTTCCCACGTCTCTTCCACTGTGAAAAAAAACTCGTTGTTAGCAGAGTTGAATATTATGTTTAATTTGCACACGCTTACCAATATCTTCAATGTCCCGACGCCAGTAGTCGTCGTTTTTGAAACTGTTCGGGGAGGTCATGGTCACTAGTAGATGCACTATATTAGTTCGAATAAATTTCTATTTTTTATGTAGTCCTTTCTATTAAAATAGACCTTTTTATTTTTCACATGTACGTCGTTCAAAAATGCTACTTACTTGTCACCCGCTCAGAAGGCAATTGCAGACTCACCAAAAAAAACTAAATACACTTCAAATCCAAGTTCAGGGGCAAAAGATGAAGAAAAAAATAATTTGGCAAAAATTTGGCCTTTGGACGTTAATTTTATTTGATTTTCATTTGGCAAATCAAATTTTTGCAACAGGCGCCGCCAGTAATTTGATATTATTGCTTCCTGTGAAGAAAACCGAATGTTGCGGAGACTCCTCACTTGAAGAGGAGTGTTGCCAATTTTCTTTGTCGAAATCTTTGCGCTTAATTGAATTCTCCAATTTTACCATGGATTGGAGAAAATCCATTGAACGTGCTGAAAAGGTGTTTTTTAAACAAGAGTAAAAGCAAGATCAATAAAATCTCGGCTTCATTCTGAATTGCACTCACACCTTTTCATCCGTTGAAGGACAATTGCACTTTGTGTCACGGCCGAGGCTTGTCGTTGGTTTAAAATCGGTGTGCTTTTTTAAAGTAAGGCAAGCGATGATTTGAATATGTAATTGTGTTCAACGACACGCATTTGGCAAGGTATAGGCTAATTTAATTAAGGGAAATCAGATTTTGCGGAAGACGCTGACTGTAATTAGATGTTAATGCTTTCTGTGTTACAAAGAAAACAACTAACGACAGCGGAGGTTCGACAATAGGAAAGGAGTTTAGCTAATTTTATATCGTTCATAGGAACATTTGTACCTAGGATCTAATTTATCAGTGGCTCAATAGATTTGAGAAAATCCTTTGAACGTGCTGAATCATGAATTTCATGAAATTGGACAAAAGCAGGATCAATGCAATCTCCGTTTCACTCCGTTTGACACGCACACCTTTTTAATCAATTGAAGGACAATTGCCCTTGGTCACGAAAAGAAGTGGGTTTAGGTTGAATATTGGCAACTTCATCAGGAAAATACAAACATGGCTTCTACGTTATATAATGCCTTCGCATAAGCTTGCATGTTCTTTATTGTTTCAAAATTATCAGCGAACCAAAAACAAATTTTTTAGAGTTAATTATGGCTGCAAAATACATTAAACGAACGAAAACAATTTTAATGCTCAAAGCTTTGAAATGAATAATCATTATTAGCTTTTATTGAAAAAGTACATAATTTAGGATTACGGTATGAATAATCTTGAGCAATACTGCAACTATAAATAAATGTACCAGTGGTTATTTTAACGTGTTCAAATTATATAATTATTCCCTTTTAATTGCATATTAATGCACTGAGACAGCATACATATGTGGAAAATACAATGAGTGCAATGTCTAAGAACTTTCTAAGCATTGGCAGTAAGTACTTTTTAAAATCCATATTTACCAAAAACACATTTTCTTCTCCAAGCTCCAACACTGGTTCTGATGCTTATTAGGAAAGCAGAGCAGTTCATTCGCACTAAGAAAATGAGTTTTGCAATTTTGACAAACCGTAACTTCCTCCAGCGTTTCAAACATTGAATGCTGACTTCCACCCCAAAAATTGTTATTGCAACAAGCAGTCCTCCACCTAAAACAGTGAAGACGACCAAAATGTTTCCACTCATCGTAGGTGTTTCGACTTCGACCACAGTCTCTGTTTCAGACTTGGACGGTTGGTAAAACGAGTTCCAAAATTCAAGCATCCCTGTGCCCCCGTTTTGAAGGAGTTCAAGTTGGCGGAAGCCATATTCCGGAAACCATTTTGAGTACGACAGGATCCAATCCTTTGCCAATCGTTTGGGGTCATAGCCCAAATACAAATGGCGCCTCCGATGTCGCCTCACTCTCTTCCTGATCTCGAGAGCGTCCCTCATGAGCATGATAAACGCGGTGGAATCGCACTTCGACACAGCCGCCATCACGGAGTCATCCTGCGATTGAATGAGGGCTGACAAACGGCTCGAGACGTTTTGGAGGTTTCGAGCATGAAGAATGTCACCGACGATGCTTTCATGAAGACGCGTGATGTTATGCAAGCTTTTTTCCTCCGGTAATCCAATGGCATTGAATAATTCCGAATACAGGAAATAGTAACTATGCTGTGTAGCCACATAAAGAAAGTGTGATTCATAAAAGGTGATATGGGAACGATTGATACCACCGAGCTGACTGTCTTCAACCAAATTCTTTGCTTGGAGGTTTATATCAAGTCGCGTGAATATGTGGAACGAGTCTCTCACCAGTTCTGAGAGCAGCGTGTACGGAATATCGGCAACTGGGGCGATCATCTTGTACACATTGTCGTACTTGTACGCATTGCTGATGACAATCGCCGCAATCTGGAGTCCGGCCACAATGTACCTTAGAGGAGGGAGTTTGGTTTGTGACGACGTG